>CM067363.1:16704607-16757607 GCA_034401795.1 Chaetoderma sp. LZ-2023a | reverse complement strand
TTTCTCGCTTCGCCTGCGATCAGTCACTCTGACATGCCTGAGTTTTCCTGGTTTGATTTATTTCATTGCATGTCCGTATTGAAAGCAGCATGTCTCAAGTAGAAGAAAAATTAATATTAGAAGTTGCAAAGTATGATGCCACAAATAGGCACTACAAAGATTCCGAGCGAAGAAGCAACATATGGAAAGCTATTGGCAACGCTCTTGAGCGACCAGGTATCATAAATGCATATAATGTCATAAATGCATAAATATTACATTTTTTTATAAGCATGTTGTTTGCCCATGTTGTTGACGACAACGACACGGGGAATCAAGAAAGGAGCTTACAGAGAGGAAGAGGAGGAGGATCTGGAGGAGGATGGAATGGGAAGTGGATGATGGCAGTGAGGAGGGGAAGAGAGGAAGAGGAGGTGGAGGGAGTGAAGGCGGGGACGGGGAGAGGATGACGGTGGGTGGGGGGGGGGCGCTATAAACTGCAAGAACAGTGTTTGCGTGTTATGGGAAACATTTAATTGTTGCTGCCAATTCACCCTCACTCACACACACATACGAATACAAGCAGCTGCTGCTGCTTCTACAACTACTACTGCTACTATTACAACTACTACTACTACTACTACTACTACTACTACTACTACTACTACTACTACTACTACTACTACTACTACTACTACTACAATCTCCTCATAGATAGTAATATAGCCTACCAGTCAATTCATGCGTGCGTGCGTGCGTGCGTGCGTGCGTGCGTGCGTGCGCGCTAGCAATGTCTTGTTATTTTGTCGAATTCACTTATCTGTAGAATTTTCTGCTATGTACTGGTTCTACAGACTGTTATGCAACAAGATCACGTACACTGTCACTAAACAATTCCTCTTCGCACAATTTCCGTTTGCCAGGTAACCTCACCTGCTGCAAAGACAAAATAGTCTTTAAGCCTATCACGGAGTTTGTGTGCGGCATCAGAAGCACTGGTCCCAGCTAGATGACCTAAGTTTTGCATAGCACCTGCATCAATCTCCTCATCTCCTCGTTCTGCATGTGCATCCATTGGCCCTGTATCTCAACAGACGTTGATTGAATGAAAATCACGCTAATGTCAGGACAGTCGTCTCGCGTGTGACATTTCACGCACGATAATTTTACGCTCAGCTTAGCCTCAGCTTAGCGAATGTGAAAACCGGGCTTTAGGCTCACCATCGCTGTGTTGAATGTTGGCGCTATTGACGTCTATCATGGAATAAAAGACACTGTAGGGGCTGGGCCAAATGTCTTAAAGGGGCTAATTAATATTAGCACAAATGTCTGGAATCTTACGGTCAGTTCACAAGGAGTGAAAGAAAGGTTTTTGAAAGAGGGCCTGATTGTCAATGGACAAATATCTAAGATCGAAGAGGTTGATTCAGATAAATTGATTGTAAAAGTGAAGGCCCCTCTTGAAATTCCGAATGAACGTATTACAGCCGAGCTGGGAAAATATGGGCAAGTGATAAAAATTGAAAGGGAAACGTATGCCTTCGATAGAACACTTGAAAATGGGATAAGACGGGTGTGCCTGGAAAAAATTGACAAACCAATTCCAGGTAGATTGTCTATTGATGGGAGCTTCTTCCTCCCTGTGTGGTATAGGGGACAGGTTAAAGAGTGCCGTATCTGCACAATTACTGAACACCTAGCTAGTACCTGTCCTTACAAGAATAAGTGTCTTTTGTGTGGGTCAGCTGATCATTTTAAATCTCGATGTTATAAAAGACCATCGATGAATGCTGCAAGTAATGTGGAAGAGGCGAGTGCTAGCTATATGGATCCTGCTTCTCTCAATTCCAGTGAAGTGCACAGTAGTAACAATGTGCCACACACTATGCACATGTTGTTAGCAAGGCTGAATATCCCATTGATAGTAAGACTGTTGACCCGAATGTTAGTAAGACTGGGGGGTCCAGTTGTTAGTAAGGCTGGTGATCCAGTACTGGCAAAACACGCTGATGAGATTGAGGTTCTGGAGACAGGTATATCTGCTACCGCTCCAGCAACAGCTGAAATAGCCCAGGAAAATGATGACTCCGACGCTGTTGATGATACACAGAGTTTAGTACTGGGACAAACAAAATTTGGATCTCAGTCAATGGATGTTGATGTACCATTTGATTTGTCACCACTAACAGAGTCTGGTGTGTTATTAATACATTCTAGACAGGCAATTGTACATGATACTATTGTTGGTGGGGTTAAAAGAGTGATAGAAGACTTGAGCTCTTGGTCGGAGGACAAGGAGGATGACGATATAGACGACTCTATCTCTATTGCAGGGTCTGACACCTCGATCCAAACGCAGGAATCTCAGCAGCCAGATGAAATGGTACTGTATCGCTCAGAGAAGGGCGAGATTTTAGTTCCATACATCACACGCGTAGGTGTTCGCTATAGGCATTTGCGGAGTGATTCAGACAGTTCACGGTATCAACATCTGACCATTACTGATCTTACAAATTCAGAGTTTACTATGAAGATTGGCAAATGGGCTAAGCGGGATAAAAAACAGTAAGAAGACAAAACCAAACTAGACATTATGGGTACTATGCATAGATTCGTAATCATAATGATAATTTGCTCTATTAATTGCTGTGGCTTGAATGATGGATTGAAGCAATGCATGTTGCTAGAGAAATTATCTGATTTGAAAGCTGATATCGTGATGCTTCAGGAAACTAAGTTCCATAATGTTGAAGTACTAGAAAATTTCAAACAACTTTCTAAGGGTGAAATATTCTATTCCAATGCCAATGATTTAAATACAGGAGCAGCGATTTTATTTTTACCCAGGTGTTTGACTTTATTAAATATCATTTCATCGGAAGCTGATAGTAATGGCAGATGGGTCGTGGTGACTGTTGAAATGTCTGGTTCAACACTAAATTTGATGTCTATTTGTGCCCCTGCATCCCATTCTCAACGAGGTACATTTTATTCAGCTATTGGCCCAGTAATTCATGATAGATCAGAAAATATTATTATTGGTGGAGATTTTAATTGTGTTTTAAATCCAGAGAAGGATAGGCATTCGATATACTCTGATACGTCTCATCGGCGTTTACAGGAAATATGTGACAGTGAGCACCTTTTGGATAGTTATAGAGTTTTAAACCCTGAATCTTGTGAATATACAAGGGTAACAGCAAATGGTCAGACAGCCTGTCGGTTAGACAGGATCTATGTACAGAGAGAGCTAAAAGGGTTAATTTCGGATACTGGCATATATCCTGTACCTTTTTCTGATCATTGCCTAGTTTCCACTGTGTTAGATAATGCAGAATGTGTTACACGTGGTCCAGGTTTTTGGAAACTTAATATTTCCTTGCTGAATGATTTTGAGTACCATCGATGTATTGAAAGTTTCTGGCGTTTTAAGCTCCGCAATATATCAGAATTTGAAAGCTTGATTTTTTGGTGGAAAGATGTTAAACTAGGGTTTGCTAATATATCAAGGCAATATTATATTCAAAAGGCAAGAAAAATGCGCAAAGAGGAGAGAAGGTTGATTCGTCTACAAACCTTAATTTTTCGCAAAGTTTCAAGCGGCGATATTCACTTGACTGAGGTTTTGGAGGAGACCAGGTTAAAATTATCACAAATAGAAATGTACAGAGCAGAAGGCGCAAAAGTAAGATCAAGAGCCCAATTTTATTCTGAAGGTGAAAAGCCAACAAAAGATTTTTGTGGCCTAGAAAAGTCTAGAGGTGTGGAAAAGATAATTAGGGACCTTGAAATAAATGGGCAAATTGTTAATTCAAATAAAGATCTACTAGAAACTGTTCAGACGTTTTATGAAAATTTATATACGTCTGAAGAAATTGATGAAGAGTTGGCAGCTGAATTACTTAGTAATATTAAGGAAACATTGACTCCTCCATTGGCCGATATTTGTGATGAATGTTTAACCTTAGAAGACCTGACTAAATCGCTTAAAACAATGAAGAATGGAAAATGGCCAGGGGCAGCTGGCCTGCCTGTTGAGTTCTACGTTACTTTCTGGCATCTCATTGGTCCGAAATTCTGTGAGGTTGTTAAAGGAATGTTCCATCAGGGAAAACTTCCTTTGACAATGTCTCAAGCACATGTACGTCTGCTATTTAAAAAGGGCGACCGGAGTGACATACGGAATTATAGGCCAATTTCTCTCCTTGGAGTTGATTACAAGATTATTTCTAGAGCTCTTTCACTAAAACTAGGTCAGGTGCTGGGCGACGTTATTAATCCTGCTCAGACATGTTCAATACCTGGTAGATCAATATTAACCAACACTGTGCTTATTAGATATCTGATTCAGTTAGTTAGAAAGGATAACATTCCAGGTGCCATTGTGGCATTAGATAATGAAAACGCTTTCGATCGTTTGGAGTGGAAGTTTTTGTTGATGTCATTAAATCGATTCGGCTTTGGGCCCAATTTTATCAAATGGATCCGAATATTGTACAATGGCATTACTAGTAGATACCTTGTGAACAATTTTATAAGCCAGCCAGTTATCTTAGAACGAGGGGTTCGACAAGGTTGCTCACTGTCAGCACTTTTATTTGTAATTTGTATGGAAACCTTGGGAGCGACAGTAATAGAAGATATACATTACCATGGCCTGTGTATTCGTCGTCTTATGACACCCGTGAAAGTATCACAATATTCCGATGATACGACTATTTTTGTTGGCCAATATAGTGATTTTAATCGTTTACATCTTACTTTGGAGAATTTCCAAAAAGCGTCAGGGCTCAAAATTAATAAAGAAAAATCAGTAGGTTTGTTTTTGGGTTCATGGAAAGATCGAAATGATCAGCCATTAGGCATCAATTGGTCCACTGACATAATACAGATCTTAGGCATTCATTTCAGTCGAACACACCATGATTCCATTAATTGGACAAACTTGCCTTCTAACATGAGCAAGAACATTATTCAATGGAAACATCGACGTCTGACTATTTTTGGCCGGGCAATAGTGATAAATAATTTGATATTGTCACAACTTTGGTATATTGCTGCAGTTGTTAATATGCCCAAACATGTTGAAAAGGAAATTACCAAGATGATATTTGATTATTTGTGGGAGGGTAAAACACACCTTGTCTTACAACGTGTCTGTACTAATAATAAGCTTGATGGTGGGCTTTCCATTCCAGACCTAAGAATTAAATGCGTCTCGTTAAGGCTGAAATTATTAGACGATTTACTTCATTCAGATAGTCAGTGGGCAAATGTGTCTAGATGCCTTATAGAAAGGTGTATTGAGCCATTTTCAGCTAAATCCTTTTTCTGGTGTTCTAAACCTCCACCGAATTACATACGGATTCCATCGATATTTTTGGACATTAAAGCTGCTTTAGCTAAGTTTGTTCGCAAAGAAGATTCACCTCTTTGCTGGCAGCATGCCTCCAGCCAGTACCTATGGGGGAATGATCATATTCTATATGAAGGCAGAGTTTTATATTACACTTCTTTTGCTAAGCATGGTATTCACAATTTGTGTGATATTGTGGATGTGAAAACTCGAAAATGGAAATCACTATATGACATATCATGAGTAACATCTTTACGCCCAATTGACGTGCAGCGCCTTCTAAAACGGTTACAGGTAGCAATTCCAATGGAATGGTTTCTTCTCCCTAATGGGTCTGTGAATGATGCTTGCTCCAAGTTAATCCTGGAAAGTACTGATGGACGTTTTTCATATACGTTAAGGAATAAGGGTTGGTATAATATTTTAATGCTGCAGAATATTACTATTCCAAAGGCTGTCACGGCATGGGAAAGGACTGAACATTCTCCCCAGAGTTGGAATGTGGTTTGGAAAAATATCCATTCACCACACATACCTAATCGAGCAAGGGATGTTGTCTGGCGATTGCTTCATATAAAACTATGGGTGGGCCCCCTCCTCAAGAAAGTTGGCATAGCAAATAATGACCACTGTCTATTTTGTACAGACACTGAGGAAACCATTATCCATTTGTTTACAGAGTGTTTGCCCGTCTCCCAATTTTGGATGTACATTGAACAGATATTTAGGAAAATTATTACAGTTGATATCAACATAATCCAAGATGCAATTCTATTTCATGAATTAGACGCTTATAATCTGACTAATACTGCAAAGAAGATCTTGTTATTTTGTTTGAGTGTGGCGGTCTGGGCAATTTGGAAGCATCGTTGTACGATAGTTAGTGACTCATATACAGGGTTTAACTCCAGCAGTTTTGAAAAATTTAAGTGCGCTTTTCGTGCCTTGTTCTCGTATTGCCTTAAATGTGAATTTCATGATGCAGTGACTAAAAATAGACTTCATTCTTTTGAAGTTATTTGGTGCTCTGGTGATTTGATTTCCATTGTTTCGACAAATTTGATTTTTTATTATCCACCGTAATTGGCCTCTGGAGTGATTTATTAAATAATATACATGTATTTGTGCGCTTGGAGCTGTGATTTTATTTCAAATTATTTTGTTTTGATGTTTTCTATATTTAAAAGCTAACTATATATTTTTAATTATTATTTTAAAGCACATGCAACATTAGTGGTTTTAGAGCGCGCGTGCGTGTGCATGCATGTGCGCTGACTGTTACTATGTGAAACAGTAGCATTTACTTCACGCAGCAACAGCTCCAACACGCGCATGCACTCTAAAACTCTGCTAATCAGATTGAGATGAAAATTGCGAGTGGTTGCTCTGAAAGGGTTACACCTTCTCCCTAAATTTATGTGGTCGTTTTAACAGGTTAACCCATTTTGTTTTTGGCAATGTTAATAAACAATCCAACATTTTGTATTAATAATGTTTGTTCCGGGGTAATTTTAGAATCTGAATCCAAAAGTTAATTGCTTTCGACTAAAATAAATTTAACATTCAATGTACTGCTTGCTAATAATAGATTGGAAATACTTAGCATGTATACATATAATTGTGTTTGTCCCGGGATAATTATGGAATCTCTTTTTCAAGGTAAATTGTATTGTTTGAAATCGTTTGTTAAGTTTCAACCCTCTTCACCTATGTAGGTTACATTGTCACTTCACTGAGCTCGGTGTAATATCTTAGCGTTTACTTTTTATAGATTATCCTGCGGGGCGTTGATTATTGATTAGTTTGTTCCCGATTGACTGTGTGTATTAAATACGTCCGATCGCTGTGTTTGTTTCACAGCCTATGGTCGCGTGAGCTTTTATACTGTTAATGGAATGTTGTTGAGCTTGTTACTTGGAATTTTTAAAGGGACATATTTAGCTGTTTTGAATTTTTAAATTAATCGTTTGACCACCGTATATTTATTGTTTATTTATACACATGACTGATATAATCGTTTGTTCTCTTTGATTTATTCTATGTTTAATGTTCTTTCAGTCAGTTTATTTTTGGGTTACCAAAAAAAAAGAAAAAAAGAGTAGTAGTAGTAGTAGTAGTAGTAGTAGTAGTAGTTGTAGTAGTAGTAGTAGTAGTAGTAGTAGTAGTAGTAGTAGTAGTAATAGTAATAGTAGTAGTAGTAGTAGTAGTAGTAGTTGTAGTAGTAGTAGTAGTAGTCGTAGTTGTAGTAGTAGTAGTAGTAGTAGTAGTAGTAGTGGTGGTAGTAGTAGTAGTAGTAGTAGTGGTAGTAGTAGTAGTAGTAGTAGTAGTAGTAGTAGTAGTAGTAGTAGTAGTCGTAGTTGTAGTAGTAGTAGTAGTAGTAGTAGTAGTAGTGGTGGTAGTAGTAGTAGTAGTAGTAGTGGTAGTAGTAGTAGTAATAGTAATAGTAGTAGTAGTAGTAGTAGTAGTAGTTGTAGTAGTAGTAGTAGTAGTAGTTGTAGTAGTAGTAGTAGTAGTAGTAGTAGTAGTAGTAGTAGTAGTAGTAGTAGTAGTAGTAGTAGTAGTAGTAGTAGTAGTAGTAGTAGTAGTAGTAGTAGTAGTAGTAGTAGTAGTAGTAGTAGTAGTAGTAGTAGTAGTAGTAGTAGTAGTAGTAGTAGTAGTAGTAGTAGTAGTAGTAGTAGTAGTAGTAGTAGTAGTAGTAGTAGTAGTAGTAGTAGTAGTAGTAGTAGTAGTAGTAGTAGTAGTAGTAGTAGTAGTAGTAGTAGTAGTAGTAGTAGTAGTAGTAGTAGTAGTAGTAGTAGTAGTAGTAGTAGTAGTAGTAGTAGTAGTAGTAGTAGTAGTAGTAGTAGTAGTAGTAGTAGTAGTAGTAGTAGTAGTAGTAGTAGTAGTAGTAGTAGTAGTAGTAGTAGTAGTAGTAGTAGTAGTAGTAGTAGTAGTAGTAGTAGTAGTAGTAGTAGTAGTAGTAGTAGTAGTAGTAGTAGTAGTAGTAGTAGTAGTAGTAGTAGTAGTAGTAGTAGTAGTAGTAGTAGTAGTAGTAGTAGTAGTAGTAGTAGTAGTAGTAGTAGTAGTAGTAGTAGTAGTAGTAGTAGTAGTAGTAGTAGTAGTAGTAGTAGTAGTAGTAGTAGTAGTAGTAGTAGTAGTAGTAGTAGTAGTAGTAGTAGTAGTAGTAGTAGTAGTAGTCGAAGTGAACGCACGCGTTTATTTAGCTCTGCAATTGCTGCCCGAATTTGCTAGTTTCTAGCGAGATTTTGTAGATAAATTTTATACATATATTTCGTATTAGTATTTCCTTTCAAACTTTATGTTTAATTTGTAAATTCTTGTCTTGGTTGGAGCGCATTTTGTGTCTCCATTTTCTAAAGGCATTCCTCTTAGCTGGCGGTTTCCGCCATTTAATAGGGCGCCTCTTACTGTGGTCAATGCAATACATTTCTACCGGCGCCAGTCTGCTATTTCTATAGTTCGTAGGCTAGCGCATTATATTTGGCAAGATCGCTTGAGTGAGTGGATTTAATTCCTTTGTCATTTGTAAGAACAAGCCTAGTTCTTTAACTATATAAATCCTTATAGTCAGTTGGCTGTCCCCGGTCAACTCGAACAGACTAACAAATATATGACTTGACTATTTAATCATATATTTGTTAGCATACTTTAATCGGCTAGGTGTTAGTGAACCACTTAGAAAGTGGTTCAAACTAACACGTATACGACTGTACTCTCTATTCGTATATTTGTTGGTAGACGTCAGGGTTTCAAAAGGGGACACTATTTATTTAGTGTTTAGCTCTTTCCCCGACGTCTTGGTGTTATATATTTGTATTATATATTGTAGTAGTATGGGGTTCTGCTTTTTATAAAACACCATGGCAACCTCATATAAGCGTACCCTGAGTCTTAAAATCACGACAAAGGCTTGGGGTGTTTCGGCAATTGAGGTGTATCATGGGTTGAAGGATGTAGTTGGGGCAGGGCCAAGGGTCCTTCAAGGTCTCGTTAATGTTTCCAAATCTGTATGGAATGTCACCGTAGTTAATGAAAGTGTGAAGGAAAAGTTGCTCGACGAGGTCCTTGTCGTGAAGGGTGAGGTGTGTAATGTGGAGGAAATAGATTCTGATCGTCTATTAGTCAAGATGAAGGTTCCATTAGAGATCCCAGATGAACGGGTTATCACTGAATTGACCAAGTATGGCAAAGTGGACAAAGTAGAACACGAGACCTATCCATTTGATCGAACCTTAGAAAATGGCATCAGAAGAATTTGGTTTGAAAAGGTAGAACAACCTCTCCCAAGCAAGGTCACCATAGATGGTCGATTTATCTTGCCATTATGGTACAGGGGGCAAATCAAGGAGTGTAGAATCTGCTTAAGCACAGAACATCTTGCAACAGATTGCCCTAACAAAAACAAATGTCTAGTTTGTGGATCATCTGATCATTTTAAGTGGCGATGCCCGCAGAACAAATATGTCAAAAAGGGTGCTGATAAAAGTGCAGAGCAAGTTGTCTCTAAAGAGAATGTCATAGAACCGGTAGCTGCTGAGATTGTAGCTGAAATTCATACTAATGGGAAGCACGTTGCTAAGGAAAATGTCATCGAACCAGTAGTTGCTGAGATTGTAGCTGAAGTCCATGTTAATGAGAAGCATGGGTGAAAAACTAAGAATCCAATCGCTGTAGTTGCAGGCGATGAAATAGAGGTTCTAGATGAGGGGCTAAGTCTTACTCCAGTAACAAGTCAATCCAAGTTTGATGAGAGAGAGGCTAGTTCCACACAAGTTGAAGATGATGATAAATACCATCTGGAAGAGAGTTTTAATTTAGGACAAGTAAAATTCAGGTCGCAAGATACTGAAACTAACTTTGATTTTCCACTGAGTACACTCAATCTAGACGATTTAAATAATATAGAGAAAGTAATTGGTGTCTCGGATCGATTGAGTGGAACAAAGCGACAGAAAGATGGAGAGAGTTCTGAATCAGAAATAGAGGAAAGTGATATAGAAGACGATAATATGTCAGTCGATAAATCTGATATATCCATTCAAACACAGAGTTCTAAATCACCTGATGAAATGGTCATGTACAGGTCAGAGGCAGGAGAGGTGTTAGTTCCATATGTGACGGCAAATGGTGTTAAATATAGGCATCTGCGTCATGATTCAGATATATTAAAATATAAGCATTTGGAAAAAGTTGAGATAAGTAATGCAGCGTTTGTGAGTAAAATAGGTAAATGGTCTAAGAGAGGGTCGAAAAAACCAAAATCTAGTTAGCTTAATAATGGCGGTTTTACACAGCATTTTATTACCTTTTATGCTAATTTGCACACTCAATTGTAGAGGCTTAAATAGTGACATAAAGCAACGTCACTTACTAGAGACTCTTAAAAATGAGCAGATTGACATTGCTTTGATACAGGAAACAAAAATTCAGAAGTCAGAATTATACGATAATTTAGAAAAGATTTCTGGATCCAGAATATTTTATTCGTTATCTCAAGATAATAGTGCAGGCGTAGCAATTGTTATACTCCCTCGTTGTTCAGCCTATGTAAATATTATCTCTTCAGTATCAGGTGCAAATGGTCGCTGGGTGAGAGTCACGCTAGATATACAACAAACACGTATCACGTTGCTGTGTATATATGCACCTACATCTCATCAACTACGTCGTAATTTTTTTAAGGAGATGTCTAAAACAGCACTAGATAACATCACTGAAAACTTAGTAATGGGTGGTGACTTTAATTGTGTCTTAGACAAAGAAAATGACAGGAATGCAACTTCAACTTATACTGATACATCACATAGACTCTTAAAAGAAATATGTGATAATGAAAATTTAGTGGACACCTATAGAATATCAAAACCTCATGGTAAAGATCTTACATGTTTTTCGGTAGATGGTAAAGTTGGTTCAAGGATCGACAGAATTTATGTGAATAGTTTGTTAACAGGGTACTGGAGAGATGTTAATATTAAGCCAGTTGCATTCTCCGATCATAACATGGTTTGTGTAACCTTTGCCAATGCTGTCTGGGTAACAAAAGGGGTCGGGTTTTGGAAATTAAACACAACACTGTTGGGAGAAGAATTTTATAAGAATAATATAGAGAGTTGTTGGCAACATTGGATTAATAGGAAAGCATCATATAAGAGCACATTGCAATGGTGGGAGGATGTTAAACTGGATTTAAAGTATGTTTCCCGAAAGTATGCTATTAGAAAAGCACAGGAAATACGCAAACGCAAGAAAACACTTCATCGATCACTGATGAAAATTAATGCTAAAGTAAATAATGGTGAAGAGAATTATTATGAATTACTGGTTAAAATTAAAAGTAAAATAAGAGATATAGAACAATATGAGTTTGAGGGTGCAAAAATTAGAGCAAGAGCCCAGATGCACGCAGAAGGGGAAAAGCCAACCCGATATTTTTGTGCATTAGAAAAAGCACGTGCAATAGATAAGGTGATGTGCTCATTAAACATGCCGGATGGTTCAACCATCTTTACCAACAATGAAATGAGTACTATTGTATGCAATTACTATGAGTCATTGTACAAGTCAGAGGGAATTGATGAAGATGCAAAATTGGATTTGTTAGCAAATATAGACAAAAAGGTGTCAGACACAGGCAGTGAATTTTGTGATCAACCCTTAACACTAGAAGATTTAACTAAATCCCTTAAAGGTATGAAACTAGAAAAATCACCGGGGTGTGATGGCCTTCCAGTTGAATTTTACCAAACGTTTTGGCACCTTGTAGGTCCAATAATGGAAGAATTAGGCACTGAAATTTTTGAGAAAGGCCATTTACCACCAACTATGGCTAGGGCATACGTAAGGCTAATATATAAAGGAAATGACAGACGTCTAATTCAGAACTACAGACCAATTTCTCTACTATGTGTAGACTACAAAATAATATCCAGAGCACTAACATTGAAACTAGGTAGTGTTTTAGGAGAAATCATTGGAACAGAGCAGACATGTGCTGTACCCAGGAGGACAATTCTAACCAATACCATGGTAATAAGAGACCTTATACAATTGGTTGAGAAGGATAGCATCCCTTCAGCTGTGATTGCCTTGGACAATGAAAAGGCATTTGACCGTGTGGAATGGGATTTTCTTTTTAATTCTTTGCAATCGTTTGGGTTAGGCTCAAACTTTATTAAATGTGTAAAGATTTTATATACGGATATCAAGAGTAGCTATTTAGTGAACAATCAATTATCCAGAGAAATTGTCTTAGAACGTGGGGTTAGACAGGGGTGTTCCCTATCGCCATTATTATTTGTTATTGTGATGGAATCACTTGGCATAGCATTGAGGCAAAATAATAACTTTCAAGGCATATGTATTCGTGGCATAGAAAGACCACTTAAGCTGTCACAATATGCTGATGACACAACTGTGTTTACCAGTTCAAACAATGATTTTGCAATTTTAAACCACGTACTAGAAAAGTTCCAAAATGCATCTGGTTTGAAAATCAATAAAGGAAAATCCAAAGGATTATTTCTGGGGCCATGGAAAGAGCGGAATGACCAGCCACTTGAAATCAATTGGTCTAATGATACCATTAAGATTTTAGGCATCTATTTTGGCAGGAAACCGAATACAATACAAAATTGGAATGAACGAGTATCTAAGCTTAAGAGAATATTAGCAAATTGGAAGCGTCGTCGTCTTTCAATCTTTGGTAGAGTGTTTGTTGTCAACAACTTGGCATTATCTGGGCTATGGTATACAGCATCTGTTGTACACATGCCAAAACATGTAGAAAAGGAGGTTAATGAGTTGATATTGTCATTCATATGGGAAGAAAAGAATCATTTAGTTTCCCATCGTGTTCTCAATAATGCTAAGTTAGAAGGAGGACTTGATTTAATTGATATTAAAGTGAAATGTGTTTCTTTAAGGTTAAAATTTTTGGATGATCTTATTACATCAGATGAGACGTGGGCATGTGTTTCACGAGCTCTCATGGAGAGAATTGTAGAACCATTTCTGGCGGAGCATGTTTTTACCTCAAAGAAGCCACCTCCGAATAGCCAAATGATACCAGATGTGTTTAAAGATCAAGTTAAGGAGTTAGAAATATTTGACAGATACATGCCTCCACCTACGTGCTGGAAGGAAGTACTAGAACAGCAATTGTGGGGCAATAGTAATATATGTTATAACAATGCAGTACTTTATCTACCGTCCTTTGCAAAATATGGCATTCAACATTTATCGGATATGATACACCCTCAAACACGTAGATGGATTTCAATGCAAGACGTAGCTAGAAAAACACATATGAGGCATATAGATGTCCAGCGGTTGCTAAATAAAATAAAACATGCTGTACCAATTGAATGGTTTCGTCTGCCAAATGTAAATAATAATAGTTTGACTCCACAACCCGCATTAGTTCTTGATGATGAGATGTTAAAATACAAGATGAGATCCAAGGAATGGTACCATATTATGAGACGAAAACAAGTAACACCTCCCATAGCAATTAGGAGATGGGATGACTCAAGCTATAAACCATCCAGTTGGAAAAATGTATGGAAAATCTTACATTCTCCATACATACCAAATATGGCTCGTGATTTATGGTGGCGATTACTACATCGACGGCTATGGGTGGGACACTTGACATACAAGTGCAATATTACGACTTCTGATAGGTGTTACTTATGTCAAACAGACGAGGAAACAATCGAGCATTTATTTGCGGAATGTCCAATATCGTCACAATTTTGGGACTATATCAGCCAAATCTTGGCAAAATTTGGAGCGAGGCCCACTGTTCTAGACACACATGTAGTCTTATTTAGAGAATTTGGATCAAGCGGTGTAAATATCATAAAGTCTGAAAGGACTATTTTAATAACAATACTAGCCATAGGTGTTTGGGCCATTTGGAAACATCGGTGTGCACAGACGAAAAATCCATCTATGGGCAATCACAATAGAGCAATAAAGGCAATATTTCGTTCATTGCTGCTGAATCATATTCCTTGCGAATATTTTAGATTAAAGCAGCATGGTAAAGAAAAAGTATTCAAGGACATATGGTGCAAAACAAACATAGTTTCAATAGAGTTGGGAGCTGTAAAAATAAATGAGCCTGCACTAGCTTAAATCATTTAATTACTACAGCTGATTTATCTGTGTCTTTTAATTAATCTGTGTCATGTAATTCATTTTAGTCTGCACTTTGATATTGTTATGTTTAATAATTCATGTTAACAAATAAACAGAATGGGGTAATTTAATAATCAATCGATAAAGTAAGTTGCCATTGAATTATAAAATTGTCCCAGGTAATTTTAGGAATTTGCACAGAGTTTTATAGGGTTATTTGTTCCTGGGTAATTTACAAAACCTTACAACAAAGTAAATCAAAAATGGAAACAAGAGCGCCATCTATTTCCATCTATTTTTCTGTAATTTTCCTGCTGACTATATATGTTATGCTACCCAAATGCTACTACGCCCGCTGATCTTTAAAGACTCAGCCCACTGGCGTCAATGATTGACTGATTTGTCATTGATTGACGAGTGACTTTTCATTTGTTGAATAGTTGCACTCGCCACACGGGTCTACTACCACACATGGATTGAATGGTAATTTACAAAACCTTACAATAAAGTAAATTGAAAATGTAAACAAGAGTGCCATCAATTTTTCTGAAATTTTTCTGCCGACTATATGTATTATACTACCCAAATGCTACTACGCCCGCTGATCTTTAGAGAATCAGCCCACTGGCGTCAATGATTGACTTATTTGTCATAGATTGACGAGGCACTTTTCATTTGTTGGATAGTTGCACTCGCCACACGGGTCTACTACTACACCTGGGTTGAATAGTAATGCCTTTGTTAAGTTTTGTTTTGCTATCGGAGCTTTATCAGCCTATTGTTTTGTATCTATACTTTTTAAGCCATATGTATTTATAGATTGTATTAATGCTCATTATTTATCATTGTTTTGCTGTAATATTAATCAAGATTGTTAGTTCACCAGGTTTTTTTCTGGGGGTTTGCAAGCCTTTTTAAAGGAGTTCCTCCGTGAAGTTTGTCCGACTGCGTCAGCGTCGGTTTAAAAAAAAAAAAGAAAAAAAAAGTAGTAGTAGTCGAAGTGAACTCACGCGTTTATTTAGCTCTGCAATTGCTGCCCGAATTTGCTAGTTTCTAGCGCGATTTTGTAGATAAATTTTATACATATATTTCGTATTAGTATTTCCTTTCAAACTTTATGTTTAATTTGTAAATTCTTGTGTTGGTTGGAGCGCATTTTCTGTCTCCCTTTTCTAAAGGCATTCCGCTTAGCTGGCGGTTTCCGCCATTTAATAGGGCTCCTCTTACTGTGGTCAGTGCAATACATTTCTCCCCGCGCCAGTCTGCTATTTCTACAGTTCGTAGGCTAGCGCATTATATTTGGCCAGATCGCTTGAGTGAGTGGATTTAATTCTTTGGCATTCGTAAGCACAAGCCTAGTTCTTTAATTATATACATCCTTACAGTCAGTTGGCTGTCCCCGGTCAACTCGAACAGACTAACACATATATGACTGTACTATCTATTCATATATTTGTTAGTATACTTTAATCGGCTAGGTATTAGTGAACCACTTAGAAAGTGGTTCAAACTAACAAATATATGACTGCACTCTCTATTCGTATATGTGTTGGTAGACGTCAGGGTTTCAAAAGGGGACACTATTTATTTAGTGTTTAGCTCTTTCCCTGACGTCCTGGTGTTATAAAAGTATATATTTATTATATATTGTGGTAGTATGGTGTTCCAACTTTTATAAACCACCATGGCAACCTATACGCGTACCCTAAGCCTTAAAATAACAACTAAGGGGTGGGGTGTCACGGCTATCGACGTGTATCATGGGTTAAAGGACGTCGTTGGCGCGGGACCTGCTACTTTGCAGGGGCTTATCAATGTTACTAAAACTGTATGGAATGTAACAGTGTCAAATGAGGGGGTCACGGAAAAGCTTCTGGAAGATGTTCTTATTGTAAAATGTGAAGATTGTAACGTAGACGAAATCGAGTCAGATAGGTTGCTAGTGAAGATGAAAGTTCCACTAGAAATTCCAGATGACAGAATCATGAGTGTACTCAAGAAGTATGGCAAAGTGCAAAAGATTGAACGGGAAACGTATCCCTTTGACAGAACGCTAGAAAACGGTGTAAGACGTATCTGGTTTGATAAGGTGGATAGCCCTTTACCAAGCAGATTGACGCTTGATGGCAGCTTTGTCCTGCCCTTATGGTATAGAGGGCAAATTAAGGAATGCCGGGTCTGCCTAAGTACTGACCATTTGGCAACAGATTGTCCCAATCAAAACAAATGTTTGCTCTGTGGTTCAGTTGACCATTTTAATGGCGCTGTCCAAAAAATCAAAACAAGCCCTCAGTATCAGGAGATAATCGCCCATTAAAGGATGCAACTGAGTCAAATGCTTCTGAAGCAACCACTACGGAAGCTGTTGTGGTTCATGCCACTGTAAATGACACAAACAAATCATCAAATCCTGTTAAAGTAACTACAGTTGATAAATTCATGTATTAGAGGAGGGTATAACCTTAAGTCAAGAAAATAATCAAAATGCAGTGGAGCCAAACGTTGCTGTAAAAGATACGCAGGAAAATGATGATCTTACAGAAGAGCCAGTTTACAATTCATTAGAAGATGAATTAAAATTAGGACATGATAAGTTTAGGACTCAGAAGACAGAAAGTTCAGTCGATTTTCCGCTAATCCCACTTGAATTAAGTCAGCTTGAAGATATGGTAAATGATGCTCCTGCCAAATGTTACTTAAGTAGCAATAAGCGTCATAAAGAAGACAACAGCTCAGAATCTGAGATTGAAGTAAATGATATGGATGATGATACAATCTCAGTTGTAGAATCAGATGTGTTCATTCAAACACAGAGTTCACAGATGAAAGACGAAATGGTAATGTACCGATCAGAAGGGGGTGAAGTGTTAGTGCCATATGTAATGGCGAGAGGCGTGAACTATCGTATACTGCGCCATGATTTTGATATTTCCAAATATGAATATTTGTCTGTGGTAGAACTAGGAAATATTGAATTCGCAGGAAAATTAGGTAAATGGTCTAAGAAACGAGCTAAAAAACCCAAATCAAGTTAATCTAATGATGGCGGTTGTAAACATCATTTTACAAAGTATGATTATCTGCACCATCAATTGCAGAAGATTAAATTCCGAATTCAAGGAGCGCCACTTGCTTGAATAATTAGCAAATGCGAGAGTTGATATTGCTTTTCTACAAGAGACCAAAATTAAAAAAACTGAAGTGTATGAATCTCTCAAAGATATTTCAAAAGGGCAGATTTTTTTTTCTTTATCACAAGATAATAGTGCCCCGCTGTCTCAACTATGTTGACATTATATCGTCGTCATCAGATACAAATGGACGATGGATTTGTGTATCAATTGATGTATTAAACACAAGTTTAAATTTGATGTGCCTTTATGCAACTACCTCTCATCAATTGCGCCGTGAATTTCTAAATGATGTTTCCACAATAATTCAAGACAGAACGCCTGAAACCCTAATTATGGGCGGTGAATTTAATTGCATATTAGACGAGGCTAAAGACAGAAACTCTAGGTCTAATTTTAATGACACATCGCATAATATTTTGAAACACATTTGTGAAAATAAAAGCTTGTTAGACACTTATCAGATTGAAAATCCAGAAGGCCAGGAAGTTACTTGGTTTTCAACCGATGGAAAGTTAGCTTCAAGGTTAGACAGGATCTATGTAGAACGTTCAATGAAAGGTTACATGTGTAAAACTAACATAAAACCAGTAACTTTCTCTGATCACAATATGTTTTCCATCACATTAGATAATGCTGACTGGGTCAAACGAGGAGATGGATTTTGGAAGCTTAATGCAGCATTGCTACGAGATAGTTGCTATCGCAAATGTGTGGGAAGTTGTTGGAGGCATTGGGATGAAAGAAGAGGCTCGTATGAATGTATAACAGACTGGTGGGAAGATGCTAAATCAGACCTGAAATATATTTCAAGGCAGTATTCCATTAGGAAAGCACTTGAAATATGAAAGCGTAAAAAGGCGCTTCAGAGGTCGTTGTGTAAAATTAATAAGAAAATTAATGATTGGGAATATAATTATTACGAACTATTAGTTAAATTAAAAGGTGGACTAAATGAAATAGAGCAATATCAGTTTGATGGCGCCAAAATAAGGTCACGAGCACAAATGCACACCGAGGGCGAAAAGCCTACACGTTACTTTTGTAACTTGGAAAAAGCAAGAGGTATAGAGAAATTAATGCACTCACTGAAGACTAATGATGGAGTATCAGTGTGCTCAAATGCAGAAATGATGGAAACAGTATCCGAATTTTACAAATCATTGTATAAATCTGAGGGAAGCGATGAAACTGCAACTGGAGATGTTTTAGTTAATATAACGAAAATACTTCCAGATTCATGTCGCGAAAGCTGTGCCCAATCAATAACAATTGATGATTTGACAAAATCCCTCAAAGGTATGACCTTAGAAAGGTCTCCTGGATGTGACAGACTTCCAGTTGAATTTTATCAAACATTCTGGCACATATTTGGGCAAGTATTAGAAGAAATAGCAACCAGCATTTTTAAGGAAGGGCATCTCCCTACATCGATGGCCCCAGCATATGTTCGGCTTATATACAAGAGGGGTGACAGAAATAAAATACAGAAATATAGACCAATCTCTCTACTCTGTGTAGATTATAAGATTATTACTCGGGCACTAACATTAAAACTTGGCGCAGTCCTAGGCGAAGTCATTCATGATGATCAAACCTGCTCTGTGCCAGGAAGATCAATATTAAACAACACTTTGCTTATACGGGACCTTATTCAATTAGTTGAAAAGGATTGTATCCCAGCAGCAATAATAGCACTTGATAACGAGAAGGCGTTTGACAGACTAGAATGGGATTTCTTGTTTAAGTCTTTAGACCATATTGGCTTTGGTTCAAGATTTATTAAATGGGTCAATATTTTATATACTGATATAACAAGTTGCTATTTAGTAAACAATCAGCTATCCAAACCTGTAGTGTTGGAACGAGGTGTCAAACAGGGTTGCTCACTGTCCCCGCTTCTATTCGTCATAGCTATGGAATCGTTGGCGGCCACATTGAGGAAACGCAATGACTTTCAAGGAATATGTATATGTGGCATAGAAAGGCCGCTAAAGGTTTCTCAATATGCAGATGATACGACTGTGTTTGCGGGTAAAAATACGGATTTTAGAATTTTAAATGGAATATTAACAGATTTTCAAAAGGCATCAGGGCTTAAAGTCAATAAAGATAAATCTAAGGGATTATTTTTGGGCGATTGGAAAGGCAGAACTGATAATGTGATGGATATTAACTGCTCAAATGATGTCATCAAATTTTGGGTATTTACTTTAGTAGAGAACAAAACATATTACTAAACTGGGAAGAAAGGATATCCAAGCTAATGTGTGCATTACTAAATTGGAAACGACGTCGCCTAATTGTCTTTGGCAGGACATTTGTCCTTAATAATTTAATTTTATCTGGACTGTGGTATACCGCTTCTGTAGTTCATATGCCAAAATCAGTAGAGTCAAAGATCAACACGTTACTTTTGTCCTTCTTATGGGAGGACAAAGCCCATTTAATATCACAGTCAATCCTCACCAATGAAAAGCATGCCGGAGGCCTGGATTTGGTTAATGTTTCAGCAAAGTGTGCTTCTATAAAATTGAAATTCTTGAATAAGTTACTTACTTCAAACTCATCTTGGTCAAGTGTTTCAAGGGCACTTCTCCAAAGGTACGTTGACCCATTTCCAGTAGAATGTTTATTTATGTGCAATAAACTGCCACCTAATCATCAAAAGATTTCAAATGTATATAAAGAACAGCTCGAAGCCTTAAGAATATTTACACGATCAATGCCACAACCCAATTGTTTGGAAGATGCCTTAGAGCAACGTCTTTGGGGCAACGAGTTGATTCGTGATAATGATGATGTATTATATTTGCCCTCTATGGCCAAAAATGGTATTCAATATTTACGTGACTTGGTAAATCCGAAATCTCGTAAATGGATTGCGATGCAAGATGTAGCAAGAATAACATCAATGAGAGATATTGATGCTCAGCGCTTATTTGTTAGAATAAAGAATGCGATACCTGCTGTATGGTTCAAATTTCCGAAAGCACGTGGCAACATTGATATGTTGCAACCAACATTAGTATTTATGTCAGAACATATAAAATACAACATGACATCTGGGTATAGAATTCTAATGCAAAGTCGGAGACAGACTCTCTGGTTAGGCATTGTAACAATTTAGGATGCACGCCAAAGAACTGGAAAAATGCCTGGAAAGCAATACATCTACCTTGGCTATCAGGAAATGCACAGGACCTGGCATGGCGATTACTCCATCGAAGGCTATGGGTCGGCCATCTTACTTATATGTGTAAAATAACAAGTACAGACCGGTGCTTATTATGTAATACTGGGGAGGAAACGATAGACCATCTATTTACTCAGTGTCGCATAACTACAGGCTTTTGGGTATATACCAATATGCTCCTTGCTAAATTTGGAACCAAATATGTGAATTTGGTGGCTGAAACAATTTTGTTCAAAGATTGCTCAACTATAGGACGAATCATTAATAGCAAGGAGAAATAATTGTTAACAACCCTGTTATCTGTAGGAGTGTGGGCCATCTGGAAGCACCAGTGTTCAGAGGCCAGAGATAAAACCGGCAACAATCATCAGAGAGCCATACAAGCTGTATTTCGATCATTGTTGATAAACTGCATTCATTGTGAATTTTACAGGCTAGTAGAACATGGGAGAGAAAGTAGATTTAAAGACGTATGGTACAACACTGGCCTAGTATCAAGTATTGTGCCTATACTGATGTGTGTGTGTGTGCGTGCGTGCGTGCGTGCATGCGTGCGTGCGTGCGTGCGTGCGTGCGTGCGTGCGTGCGTGCGTGCGTGCGTGTGGTGCTTTGACTCCGCACTGGGGAGTGTCGTGGTGGGTCTTTGTCTAACCTGGTCATATTACCCCGGCCCTAGTGTCTTACCTAGTTTCGAAATTTCAGGTAAGTTCTAGCGAGGTCTTTTGAACGGATTTGAACCCCAGTCTGCAGCCTGGGAATCCTATGCAATTCAATACTCTATTGATTGACCCACCACAACACCACTAAAATCTCGCCTCTTAGTAATCTTATCTCTGAGCGTGAGTTGTAAAATTGCTGTTACTGTGCTTATCAGTCCCTCTAGATCTTGACGACACTTCGAGATAACGCAGTAACAGCAATGAGAACACATAACTTATCAGCTAATTACTAATGCATTATGGCTGAGGTAGTTAATGCGGAAGATCCTTGTTTTGTGCTTATTAGCAAATTTAAAATCATAGGTTCAAATCTCACTATTACCATTTTGGGTCCGATTTTAAAATGGTAAACAGTTTTGAAATTCTCGCTTCATTCCGGTCCTAACCGGTGCCAAGAATGCCACGAATGAAGTGATTTCTCGGTACAATATAAGCATACACTTTCTCACAATACTGACACGTGGATCTGATGCGTGTGCATGCGTGCTACGCGTTCTTACAGACTTAGCCATACCTCTCTCATAGGGCTTTATACATGCACGCATACTATACTATCCAGGGGGTATGCATGTGCACCGCCCATTTAGAGACAGGCACCCACAAGGATAGACACCCGACTGGTACTGATCGCCGGCATCACACTTAATAGGGTATGAACGCCTATTTAGAGACAGGTATCCACAGGGGTATACACCACCTACAGGTACTGATCGCCACACATAATAGGGTCTGAACACCCAGACAGGCATCCACAGGTTTATACACCACCCACGGTACTGATCGCCACACATAATAGGGTCAGAACACCCATTTAGAGACAGGCATCCACAGGGATGTATACCAGCCATGATAGGGTCTGAACGCCCAGACAGGCATCCACCCACATATAATAGGTCTGAACGCCCAGACAGGGGATATACAACACCCATAGGTACTGATCGCCACACATAATAGGGTCTGAACGCCCATTTAGAGACAGGCATCCACAGGGATATACACCATGAGTACTGTTGCACAGAATCGCGCTATTGCAAAGCAATTCGGCCTTAGAGGCTACTCGCCAAGAAAGCCGACAAGCTCCAGATGATCAGACAGGTCCGTGCCGAGGAGTGGCAGAAGCGACTCTCCCGAGCAATTAATACGGGAAGGTTTCCAGCGCTTACCAAAGAGGATCCTTGGAATCGCCACAAGAAAGCCCAGCAGATACGTGAGCATCGTCAGTTGGACAAGGAGGTGACTGCTAGCCTGTGAGCCAAGACCGTAGCGAGGCGGAAGGAGGCCCATCCACTGGAGCGCTTAACTCTCAAATGCATGATCATTAAGCAATGCCGAGGTTTGAGCCCATCCCGGAGCATAAGGGTGGGCCGAGGTCTGAACCTTTAGGCTGGAGTATGAGGCGACCAGCGTCTCAGCAAAAGGAAGACAGAGGATAGAGGACGCCGGTCAGTATGCTGGACATTCTTCAGAGGTCTAGAAGGAGACCTCACAAGCCAGATCATGCAAAAGATCCAGCAGACTGCCCAGAATGCCTTCTAACTCCATTACACCCATACGTATCGCATCCGTCAAATCGAAGACGGTAGAGTGATGCTCTTCCACAAGAATGTTCCAGGGAGCCCGTGGCTGAACACGATAGGAGCAGCTCAGGACTGGGTGGCAGCAAGAGAGCAAGTCCACCTCGACACAGACAATATCGATCGACCCAACACCAGGTGGGCTTTCGTTCGATCAATCAACGTTGAGGACAGGGCTGTCATCGACCACCAAACCTCTACTTGGGACAGGCCCCCTCCCAGACTGGTTATGACAGAATAAGAGTATGACTGCCCTCGACACCTACAGGGACAACATGTGTCTCTGGAGATGTCTAGCAATCCACTGAGGAGCGAGCGCTGATAGAAGTACAGCTCATGGACGAGAGCTTGCCACACAGTTCTACAGCAAGACAGTACCTGATGTCCGCAACACCTCACTGGATCAGCTGGACAAGGTAAAGTTCTTCACCAAGATCGGGATTCGTGTGTAAGAGGGCACCTGGCACATGATCAGGCAAGCGGCTCACTACCGTGACACCATGACCATCGGAGTGTGGGACCACCACGCCTTCTACATCAAGAACATCTCCAAGCTGGCACATACACTAGTCTGCACTCACTGTCGGCAGAGGTTTACACAGGCATGCAATCTTCAACGCCACGCTGATCACTGTACAGAAAACAAAAATCATGTGTCCTGGCAAGAAGGTTGAGGCGCCACAGTCTGCGTATGAGAACCATCCAGTTCAGTGGCTACTCGTTGGATCGAGTATGAGTCGAGAAACAGAGGCGTACACATACACCATGTAGAGTGTAGGCGCGGTGCGAGCATTGGATCGAGGGTGCTCCTGTAGATGGTTATGATCCGACCACCAACACTCTTTACCAGTTGCATGGCTGTCACTGGCATGGGTTTTCACAACACCAGCGAGGTGGGGATGCCGAACAAAGATACCTCAAGACAGTCCTGAGGGAGGAGAAGCTGAGAGCCTCTGGATGCATGCTTGTGGTACAGTGGGAGTGCTGTATAAAACGCTGCCCAAACGCCCCTAAACGGGTTTGGACTGTCCCATACCCACACTTCATAGTTTACGACTTCGAAGCACTCCTAGATGGTATCAAGACTCATCCTACGGAGACTCTCACGATCGAGAGTACTCACATACCTATCTATGTGTCAGTCGGCTGCTCCTTAGAGGGCGCCATGAGTGGGCCCACACACCTCTGCAATCCTGACCCCAAAGAACTGATCAGAGAGTTCATGCTGGAGATCCAACAGCGAGCATCTCTAATCCGGACAAGGGTTAGGGCACAGTACATACCGACAGACCTGGACAAGCTCCCAATGTGACAGCAGCGACTGATCAAAGGGTGGTGTGACCAAGTGCCTGTAATGGGGTTCAACTCTGGGCGGTATGACCTGAACGTCACCAAGAAGTACTTTGTCGATGAGCTGACTGACAGTACAGGTACAGTGAAAGTCGCCAAGAAGGCTAGTCAGACCCTGTTCCTCATAACACCTGAGCTACGATTTCTCGATGTGCTGAACTGCCTCAGCCCAGGAGTCTCGTATGGGGTATGGGTCAAAGCTTACAGGTGTACACAGCAGAAGAGATGGCTCCCGTATGAATGGTTTGACACACATGAGAAGCTCAACTATCCAGTGTTTCCTGACTACTCAGCATGGACATCTAAGCTCAAGGGTGGCTACCTCTTGATGCGAACAGGGTGGGAACAGTGTAACCATACATTCAGCGAGCATGGAGTGCGGACATTCGCCGATTGGCTGCAATACTACAACAACCTGGACATCAGTCCATTCATCGAAGCCCTAGAGCAGATGCGGGAGTTCTACACAGAACGGGAAATAGACATCCTCAAAGACGCGGTGTCTCTCCCAGGTGTGTCACTGCAGTACCTCCTACGTGAAACCGCTCAGCATATGCCGGATGTTAGCCTCTATTCACTGGACAAGGAAGCCTACGAGATGTTGAAGGGTGCTGTTGTTGGCGGTCCCAGCATCGTGTTCACCAGATACCGTGAGGCCGGTGTGACTCGAATCCGCCAGAGTGAGCATGTTTGCCACCGCCTACTCGGCTACGACCCAAATGCTCTGTACCTGTCAACGATGGCCAAAGAGATGCCATGTGGTAAGGAGAAAGTGTGCAAGTGGTCCGGTGCCAGTGGGGTAGCTAGCTTTAAGGAGGCTCTCCTAGCAGACACCTGGTTTGGGTTTGCTGAGGTGGATATAGAGGTCCCCAAGGCTCTGTGGACAATGTTCGAGGAAATGCCTCCTCTCTTCTATAACCGCGAGATCTCGGTAGAGGCAATCTCATCTGAGATGCTGGCATATATAAGGCGAACAGGGAGGAAGCGGCCCACCACCCAGAAGCTGGTCAGTACCCTCTCTGACAAGAAGCGGCTGCTGTATGCCCCGAACCTCAAGTGGGATATAACCCATGGCCTGGAAATCACTGCTGTATACCGCACCAAAGACTATGAGGCCAAGCGCCCATTCGAGTTGTTCATGGAGAATGTTATGGAGGCCCGCCGCTCGGGAGATGTAGATAAGAGCAAAGTGCTCTTGGCAGATCTCTTCAAACTCCTCGGCAACAGTGCCTATGGGAAGTTCATCGAGGCCATAGAACGTCATAGCAACACCAGCTTCATGAAGGATGAACGCGTGGTAGACATGGCCCTGCGTAGTGCATGGTTTGAAGATCTCGAGGAGATCAGTGAGTCATACGAGCTCCAGAGTCACAAGCCGAGAATCACAATTTGAAAGCCCTTCCAGGTGGGGATAGCCATTTATGAGCTCATGAAGCTGAGAATTCTGGAGTGCTACTACGACTTCCTCGATCGCTACATTGCTCGTGACAGCTTTGAGCACCTGCAGATGGACACTGACTCTGCGTGTATCGCTATAGCAGGCTCCAACCTCAAAGACGTCATTCGCCCTGAGATGCGAGCAGAGTACAAGGTTCATAGGCGGGACTGGCTAGCTTGGAACAAATGGTTTGGATGGACGCTGGGACAGTTCAAGCTCGAGTTAGAAGGCTCTCATGGCATCGCTCTCTGCTACAAATGCTACTACGTGGAGAGCGCAGTTGCAAGTAAGTGCTCGGCTATGGGAATGCCAAAGTGCCAGAATGAGGTCTCTTGGCAGAGGTTCTACAGCGCCCTACATGGCGGGGTGGACAGAGCTAAAAACCGAGGCCTACGCTTGCGCAACCAGGGTATGGTGACGTATACGCAGGAAAAACTCGAACTCTCCGCTTACTATGATAAGCACCATGTTCTGCCAGATGGGGTCCATACCGAGCCCATCGAGTATCATGGTAGCACCCTAGTGGTTGGTAGCTGTGTGTCTTCAGGGACTAGCTGAAGCTCTTCTATGACAAATGGTCGCCTAGGCACTCCGTGCTGGCGTGCCAGGTAGTACAGTGTAGGCCGCCCCTCCACCTCCACATACCTGTCAAGCCTGTGAACATCTATCGACCAGTTAGGATCTGTTGCCCACCGTCGACCACCTTCCAGCTCACCAGGCTCATACAGGTACCGAACCAGAGCATCAGGTGGTAGGCACTCCTCTCCCTTGTTCGCTCCTCTAGAGCTGTGACCAGCAGAGTCTGATAGCCTTTACCGGCTTCTTCCCGATTAGCCTAGCAACCTCGGCATTGGATCTCTCCACCACAGCAGGCAGCCCTCTCGCCCATACTCTAGAACATTCACTCGCCGTGCCATTTCCTGGGTGTATTGGTGTGGGAACAGTCTCTCTGCCAGTGTCAAATTCCACTGCACAACGATAGCCTGGGCACGGTGATGCCCTACCTCGCCTCACCTAACTGCCACACCGTATTTCCGTATAGGTGCTACAGTCTCCCCTCTGAACTCCTTACCGATATCCACCTGCAACAATTCCGGCCACTGGAGGGGATTTGCTGAAGCCTCGTAGACACCCTTGAATGCCTTGGCCACTTGGCCGGCTGACTTGTCTGTGAGCGGTACCGCCACCTTGTACCTGCTGGTGACATCGACGACGGTGAGGCCATACTTGTAGTTCTTACGACCAACCAAGTCATGTGGAAGGAATAGACCATCCGCCTGGTGAACTCTGTTCGGGACAGTTTCCTGGAAATGGGCATGCCTGATGTGCCATGGACGAGGTATGTATATCTGCCACATCGCCTGGAAGCTGAGCCACTGGCCAACTGTCTGCAATGTGAAGTTGTGGTCCTTGCGATGTGCAGCCTCGAGTAGTTGAGGGGGCTCACAGTAATATCCACCAGGCTGATAGTAGAGTTCGTCAAGAAAGACGGTTGATACACTCCAGGATTTCATCACTGACATCCACTCCCGTCCTGTCACGCATCGCTTGGGTGAACTCTAAACAGATTCGACCATCACTGAAGCCCTCCTCAAACACCTCCGTACACTGGTGCCTAATCTCTGCTGGATCCTCACTGAACAGTAGTTTATCGACCAACACTCAGAAGTTAAGGGACTTGACCAGGTCGTACAGAGAGGCCATCCTTATATAGTACAGCTTAAATGTTCAGCGGTCCAGATGGCTGCGAACGCTATGGCAACGTATGGTAGCCAAGGGTGTGCGACTCCAAAGAACGCACCTACTCCTGAGGCGATGGCTGGTATGGCTTCAGAAATCTTTTCCACCCCATGAAGAGCATTGTTGGTGATCTTGCAGACCGTCTCGCCAGCCTTCGTTGTGAACAGAGCGATCAGAGCCCCAACTGCTGCCAGCGGACCGATAGAACCTTTTACGTAAGTGCGATGGATTCCTTTCACTCTGTGTACTAGCATGCGAGATTCAGCCTCCACATCGTCATACTCATACTCCTCATCATGGTCCTCCTCATAGTCCTCGTCATCTATATCCTCGACTAGATCAGCCTCTGGTTCATACATCACTCTAGGGATCCGTCGCTGGGCCAGTTATATAGTAGTCTATAGCATGGCATCCACAATCTTGAATGCGGGTGTGTTTGCCTTAGCGAACTGGGGACTCAGCTTCGCCGACAAGAAGGTGGCAGAGGTCGAGCATGAGCGTCATAACCATGCGATGGAGAAGCTGTCTAAGGAGAAGTTTGAGTACAGCAAAGCACTCGAGCATATGCGCCAGAGGGAGGCACGTCGACGACAACTCCGAGCTCAGGCCAACCAGAGCCTCAAAGAGGCAGATGAGAGTCTCAATGAGTACTACGAGGCTGTAAAGATATCTGAGCCAACGCTCGACTATGAAGCATCGACAGGTCAGAAGACAGCAGAGCTTATAGTAGTGGTGACAGCTGCAGTGGTGACGACAGGAGTCCTGCTCTACACACGCTCAAGCTGAATACCTGATGTGTTTGACATGCATAACTTAGCATAGACAAAGTAAAGTGCCATCACACCTAATGAGCGAGTCTCAGCTATGAGGGTTCCGATGTTGAAGCTGAGCCGGTTGCCCTGATTAGGTGGGATATCCCTGCCCCCGAAAGTCGTGACGGCCCTCGAGTGCCAACTCGAGGTCGTCGCTTCCACTGGTTAGGTGCAGAAGTGCATATGACTTAGTTTTCTGTCTGTAGGGTTGGCAATCGGCCAGCTCACGTACCTCACCAAGAACATTCCAGCAACCACAAGCTTGAAGTCGTCTAGCTTATCCACCTGCTGGATGGCTCCTACCTTCTGAACCAGGACCACAACAGCGAGACAGTCCGATGCACTACGTTGGTTAGCTGTGGCTTGGACCTGCTGGTGAACTCTCTCCACATGCATGATCCGCTGTTTGGAACCCGTTTGCTTCAGCTCCTGGTCATTCTCATCATGCCAGACATGAAGTTTAGGAGCATTCGTCGTCGCATCTGCGAGCTGCTCAGTGTACACCCGGAGGAACAGCCTATCCTGCATGGCAGCCGGATCCACATGTGTGTTCTCGAGGAGGGTTAAGAATGGAACTGCCATGAGCTTCGCGACACCTGCCCGTAGTTCGAATTCCATGAACCCGTCATTGCACCCCTCAGTGTAGTACCCCTTTCCTTTCGCATAGAGGGATGGGCCACGAGCCAGTGGACCTAGGACTCAGTACTCATCGTTCACATAGGTGGTGTCCATGGTGCTGTTGCGGTGCACGATCTCTCACCTGTTCAGAACCTGCAGGAGCTCTACCGTCTGTTCTATTGTGCGCTGAAGCTTGAACTCGAGTGTCATGTTCTTGATCTCGTTGATCTGTGCCGAGATTGCAAAGTCAATGTACTTCTCAGCAGAGGACAACGGGTTCTCATCGTGTATACTGGCTCGAATGACCATCAGGCAGTCCTTCCGAGGATCAGTGCAATGCGATGTCGCGGGTTCAATGGCCCCATCTGGATGTTGCACATACTGCAGCATGTTTAAGGTCTGGGTATATAGAGGGGTTAAACGGCTGGCATGTTTGGTAAAGTTCTCCAACAGAGTGTCTATAGGCAGCAAGACAAGTCGGCACGACAGCCACGCCGTGCACTGTCGCACTGTGACAGGGTCCGAGGACTGCTTCGTGACATCAACATTATCCACGAGCGAGCCAAGGTCACACCTCCGTCTGATGCGAAGATTCTGGCCGCCATGGAGGAAGGAGCACCCCCTCGTAGTACAAAGGAACTCCTGACTTAGATACTCTACCGGAAGTTTAACAGTACCCAGGGCAGGACATTCAACCTACCTCCTGTGGCCCAAACCAACAGTCCTGTTATTCTAGCTCTCCAAAGGACGAGGGTCGACCCCAAAATCTACTAAAGGTCGAGAAGAGCGCTGCCATATTTAGCCTCCATAGCCAGAAAGAGCGAGGTATGCTGGATAGCCTCCAGTTTGGAGCAAATAACTACTTCAGGGAGGACGTCAGTGCCACTGTAGTGGAGAGCCATGACACAGGTCATGCAGAAGGTACTCAGGAGGGGTTCACTGTTGGCCGCAAGGAGGCTGTTGAGAACATCTTCAATAAAAGAGGTCGCAGCAGATTAGCCAGTAATCTGTTAGCATTTCTAAAATTCCCAGATAACTACCAGGACTACCTCATCAAATCCACTCGCAAATCAGATGCTCATCACGCATGGACAACGTGGATCTTCCGTGAGAAGTTCCATAAGAAGAGAGTCCTAGACACGGACCAGTGGGTAGAGTTTCGGTGACAGTACGGACTTGATGAAACTGCCGAAGTAGCAGTGGAGACCACTGACCAAGGTCCTCAAGCAGCGGAGCCCGTGGACGAAGTAGCGGAGACCACGGACGAAGTAGCGGAGACTGCGCAGCCTTCTGATGAATGAAAAAAGTCTCTGCTCCGTCTGTCAGCGATGATGCATAGAGCAGCCAAGTTTCCTGGCTGGTTTCAGCTTGTAGGTAAAGGTCTGCACCTTTTCCAGAGATGGCTTGAAGTGTGACAGCTCACCTGTCTCTTTGTTGCTGAAGATGAAGCAGTACAGGGCAGCTACCCTCTGTACACCTGCGATAAAGTCCCCTTTGGTCTCCTTGAGGGTTAGGCTGTCGTATATGGTCTCTGGCAGGGCACGTCCACACTTGAAGCTGAAGTATAGCAACCGGGCATTTTGGCGGATGTCTGGTGAGATCTCGCGGGTGTACTTCTGAAAGAGGATGGAGACAGTTATCTTTGTGTGCTGGATGTGCCTGGCGATGTTGCATTGCAGGGTCATCGATAACTAGAACAAGTGGTTCTGTCAGTCGGGCTGCCAGCAGCTTCTCCATCAGTCCTTGCAGGTTCTGCTTCTTGGTGATTGGGCCATTGTACCATTGATCATTACTGTCAACCACCTCAGCGGCGGAGTCAGACACCAGAAGGATGTATTGAGAGTGTAGATGTTTGGCCAGGAGAGCCTGCAGCAAGATGTTTTTCCTGTGTCCTGATGGGGCAATGATCAGCACCACCTCGCCAGCATCGGCCGGCCTACTGTCGAATGGTACAGACATGCATGCGCAGGATGGTTTGCACTTGGTCGGCGATAGCCTCGTCCATATCTGGGAGACTAAACGGCAGTAGTTCCTGCACCAGCTCTTTCGCCTGCAGAGTGGGGAATCCTGCACCTCCGGCAGATACGAAGGATGTGATGGAGGCATCAAGCATGACATCCCAGCAGTAGCTGAGAAGATAGCATAGAGGACCTGTGTCAGCACCCACAGTGTCTAGTACATTCAGTATCTGTATGATACATGCACGGGAAGCCACGAACAGCCTGTGGTCTTAAGCGCCAAATTAAAGGACCCTGATTTCTTCACCTCTGGTAGCCGGAGGCTGGTGGTAGTGCCTGCACCTGTTTGGCCATCGACAGTGATACTGCTCAGGCTGAGGGTACCTATGTTGAGATTTTCTCCATCATGTTGGAATGAGCTCCGTGGTTTCAGGAGATCCTTAACCAGGTCCTGTGCATAGGACTCAGCCATAACCTTGATTGCTCCAGCCTCATCGAGTCCGAGCATACCTCACATTGTCACCCTGTCTTTGATGCCCATACCCTTGTATACAGTTTTGGCCTTGTTAATGGCTGATTGCCCTACCGTATCAGTGTTCCTGATGAGATCTCGGGCTAGGATGCTACATCGGATCTCCCGTGGGTCTCCCTTCTCATCGAGGTCTAGGAAGGAGATAGGGGCAACTGTGTCCTCTGAACCGAAAGCATGCCTCGCCCAAGTGAGCAAGATCGCCTAGCTCTTTGCTTTCTAGGTCTGTGAGTGACAGAGTCATAGTCATATACACACACACACACACACACACACACACACACACACACACACACACACACACACACACACACACACACACACACACACACACACACACACACACACACACACACACACACACACACACACACACACACACACACACACACACACACACACACACACACACACACACACACACACACACACACACACACACACACACACACACACACACACACACACACACACACACACACACACACACACACACACACACACACACATATATATATATATATATATATATATATATATATATATATATATATATATATATATATATATATATATATACACACAGACGGCTTAAACCTACTAGTCATACCCCCAGTGAAATAGTTCGGCATAGGAGGACCATGCAGTCGCCCAAGGGAATAGGTAGCAGTGCTCATGGTACTGGCCCTCTCTGCAGGGGCATGCCTTGTGGGCAGTCCACTATTCCCGGGAATTGACGATCCTCAGTCTGCATGCTCGACTATGGGCTACACACCGCCCTCTGGCACGCCATGCCTCATATGCTGCAGGGGTCTCGTGATCCATCTCTCAATATTCATAGGGGTTAAACGTAGGCGATGAGGTTCTCAGACATTGCACTCGTTGCTATCCCTAGAACCGCAGTCTCCATTAGTGTAACACGTTCACCCATGATCTTGGCGGCAACAGTGTAGGAGGCACCACTGAGGGTGATCTTTGGGATGTGGTGAGTTATTCCGAGACAGTGCCTGGCCACCCCACTCACCACTGTAGCGAGGATAGCCACAGTGGTGGCAAGAAGAACCTCATTTCCCCCTGTCATCTTCACCATGGCCACATTCGCCACCATGTTACTGGCGACATGGATCTTAAACATGTCCAGGCTTATGCTATGCGAGAAGTACTATGATGTCTTGCAGAGGGAGTTGAAGGACTACAAGAAGAAGACACCAGATGAGCTCGCTCAGCTCTCCGGTGCTGAGCTGACAGAGGAACTGACAGCTGTGAAGCTCTATCTAGGATTTGGCAAGGGACAGATCTGCTTCCTCGAATACCTTATCATGTGCGGGAGTATCGTTGAGCAGCTCCTGTGAGCTAAAGGTTTCTACAAGGATCGGGAGTATCTGTCAGATGTATTCCAGCAGTTGCAGACTGCCATGGCCTCTCCGGACTCCGAGCTGAACAAGGCTCTGTTATACTACAAGCTGGAAAAAGGATGCACTGCCGAACGCTCCAGCCCTTGGATGTGCATGTTGGCAGCGGGTATAGGGGCTGTAGGGCATACCAGGGCGGTTCAGTTTCTCACTGTGGTCCCCACTGCCACTGTAGAGAGTCAGGATAGTCTTATAGCTGATTTGCTAGTGGCGGAGTAGGCTGATCCCGAGCGCCATGATGGCTAGGCCTGACACCACACGTAGAGCTACCACGGGAAGCAGTGTCGTGTCGACTGGCTGCAGTGTCAGGGCACCTGGGGCTGCCATGTCGACTGGCGACAGTGTCAGGGTCGGAACGACTGTATGGCTCATACTATGCGTAGGTGCGCTGATGGCAGTGTTGAAGCTGAAATGGACACCAGGGGAACTCGCCTCGACTATCATGTTGTTATAGCCCCTGACTTGGAGGTCCTCCATGTTCACGATCATGTTGCTCAGAATCAACCGTAGGTGTGGCGAAATAACAAAGTCAAGTTTGCGACGGGCCTTCTGCAACCCCTGCTGGAACTTAGCAATAAGACTACTGGGGTCTGCCACGATGATCATATCCTCAACGAGACTGATGAACATGGCCTGGACCTCGGCTCCGCTGACATGATCTATGGAATGCTGCTGCTGGGCCTGTGCCGTAAGGAGGCAGTAGCACAGTGCTTCCAGGGACTGGTTGATCCGAACGATCCCTGCTGGTGTGACGCCTGATGTGTTGTGTGGGACAAAGTACTTCCACACATCTGGATAGTCCTGCCGCAAGCCAGTGATGTGCATATTTTGCACCAGCGCTCCAGGGTTGGAGTCTGGATCGAACGAGAATGTTGCTGTCTTCCGACGGCCTACTCGTTGTGTGGGGGGGGGGGGGGGGGGTTCGATAGGGGAATCCTGAGTAGTCATGTCTCGGGTCACTGTACATAACCCCTGGACCGCTGTTGTCACCACCATGCCACCGATAATCTGGGCGAGTGCTGAACTCTCTCTGTAGTCTGCTGGCCGCTGAGACGATATGACTGTTGGGCTGTGGGTCGAAGGCGTTTGTATCAGGGCAGCTTGCACCCAGCTCATGGAGGATTCGTCGCACCATGAAGTACACATGGAATCTGAGACAGCTGGCGATGAGCACAGCTTCAGGAGTGCCAGAATAGGAGTGAAGCATGGTGGAACTTACTCCACATCCTGCCGTGTCACACCACACCACACGGCAAACTTCAGCTGCTGATTCAGTATGGGAGGCTTGGAGCAGCCATCCAAGTATGAGCTTGCTTCGCATCCTTGATGGTGATAGGGCGGGTGGTCAGCGGTCGTGGGTTGATGGAGAAGCTGGTTTGGGACCGCCCATCCACTGTGATGGAGAACGGTGTTAGCTCTGATATATCTTCCAGTAGACTTCTCAGGCCAGTCAAGGGTGTACCCAGGAGGGGCGGTTGGCTCCGGATGACTGTCGTGAGGTTCAGTGGAAAGGCCATCTATACTGGTGTTCTTAAAGCTACCATACAGGCAGAACACTATTTGCAGTCATCTCGACTCCAGAGACCAGCGAGGCGACCCCGCCGTAACATCTCGTTTTTTAACTCCTCCATATCAACCTGCCTGCTGGAGCCTTTGAGGTATTGCTGTCGGACTTTAGGTTTCTCTGTGCAGTACAGGGCTTGGACCTTCAATATATGGTGGTACTCTTCATCGGTGACCTGGCCATCCTCGAGAGCTTTGCTGACAGACTCGTCGATAGTCCGTAGCATACTCTGTGCCAGTGCCACATACTTAACATGCTTCTCCAGCCTCCTTGTGATCTGCGGCTACCCCACCCCAAGCCCATGGCCAAGACAGTGGCGGCTAGTGTCACACCACCCAGCGGGATGGCAATGATGGCCCCCCACCCCTGTAGCGAGAGTGGCCACAGCTGCCACCCCAGCACTGGCTCCAATCACACCCGCAGCAGTGGTTGTATGCGCAAGGACGTTGTAGGCTGTCTTATATCGCCTGCACGTTCTGCTGTACTTTTCTGCCTCATGGCTGAGATTCTGTCTGATGGTACCGCCCTCATCAGCCATCAGGGAGGGGTATATTTCTGGTTGCTTCCGCAACTCTGATTTTGCAATAGTATACCTGGAGATTAAACCTGCATCACCTGCAGAATCTACTCACGAGTCCTAGAAGGGTACATGTTGGCGAGCATGGCGAACCATGCCAGCTTGCTGGTGTCGAGACAGATGTCTCTTAGACAGAGCTCATCCAGCACTATGTCGGGTGCCAGTAGCTTTCTGCGATGTGACATCTGGATCTTCACCGTATGACCAAGATAGTAGGTCTACCGCTGGATGGCTTTCTTGGTCTTACACTTCTGCGCCAGATCCTCTTCCCACTGTATGACATATGCCTCATCCTCGTATGTGAGGACACGTGACACATCGTCGTATGTGAAGACATCTGGCTCATCGTCGGATGTGAAGACATCATCCCACTGACTCTCTGGCTCATCCTCGTCTGCAGTCTCCGCTGCATCGCCCACGGTCTCCACTACATCTGGCTCATCATCCGGCTTACTCTCTGGCTCATTCTCGTCCGTGGTCTCCGGAGCATCGTCCGCGGTCTCCGCTACATCTGGCTCATCGTCGTATGTGAAGACATCATCCCGCTTACTCTCTGGCTCATCCTCGTCCACGGTCACTGCTGCATCGTCCGTGGTCTCTGCTACATCTGGCTCAGCATCCCGCTTACTCTCCTCCAGGAGGGCCTGCCAGTATCGTGACCCTTCACTGTTCCTTTGCCTCCTTGCAATGCTTGCATTCTGATGATACAAGCTCTCCCACTGTAGTCGCTCTCCTTCTTGTTGCAGTGTGAGCATCTGTTCGTTTAAGGCCTTTATCTGTGTAGGGGTCATGAAGGGGCAACCCTGTAGCTGGCTCTTCATCATCTCGGCAAAAGTCAGATATTCATGGTGTGAAATCATGTTGTTGTCAGGTCAATGAGTAATAAGAGTGTAAACTCTAAATGGGCGTCTGATATCCCATCCGCGTAGGCATATATGTTAATGGAGGGGCTGTCAAACAGGTGATTTACAGGTGTGAACAGGCTAGGACTGATAGCTTTCCATAGGTTGCTGTTGGAACCTGGGAGATAATCTATCACGTCCCGGCCGACTTCTACCAGTGAGCTGCAGTGTGCATTGCCCAGACGTTGACGTTGCACATCCGCGTGTATGTATGTTGTGCCCTGCTGGGGTACCTCGAAGAGGACCCATTCTACACAGTACTGTACTCCCCTCTAGAGAGAGTAAGATTACGTTCTCACCACTGGAGAGCAGCAGTCGGACAATCAGCAAGGTTATATGTCTTGTTTAAACCCCTCCTATAGCGTGCTAAGGAACCCATATTTTCTCACTCGACTGGTCTTGCTGACCTGGCAGATGTGTACGCAGTTGATGCTGCCAAGGTAGAAGAGAGTGCTGGCAAGTCATTCGCCCTACAGTACGAAGCAAAGTCAAAGGCATTCTCCCTCCACCCTATTGGTGGTGATGGGGTGGAGTTGCTCACAGACCTCAAGGATGTGTCGAAGGAGCGCCTGGGTCGCAACATAGATGGCCACAAGATCGTGTTTCAGTACGATTTCCCGAAGAGGAAGTACCTCCTCGAGCCATTGATTGAGCTCTCGGATACTGAGGTGGCAGACATCAACACCCTAAATAATGACCTCAGCTTTCATCTGGTCAAACTCTATTCAAGTGGTGCCCCGCCGATGGCCAATGATGGCCTGCTATTGACCCTGGCAAAAAACCTGCAGTTCATATTTGAGAAGAATGAAGTGTGGTACCGCGCTGGACCTGGGGGTGACTGGCAAACAGGGTTGCCACTATATAGGCCTCCTGCAGTCATTGGCATAGATGTTACTCCCCTCTCCACTGTTGTGAAAAAGGATGGGGCAGTTAGAAAGCTCTACAATCGGGGATCATCCTTCCTCACCTACATAGGTGAGGGTGTCTCCCTGATGAGGGTGTGTCACCGGATCGGTGTTACAGGTGGAAAGCTCCTGCTGCGTCGCTCATTCGATGGACCAGAAGAAGCTGTTCACCTCCAGGAGGGTACCCTATGGGTAGATGGTGTGTCACATGTCTCCAAAGTCAAGGGTGCTGTTAAACTGCTTCAGTGAGTCGGACTCACTAGCCCGAAAATGACTCATATAATCCTAGTGCTACGTTTCTTAGCCGGTGGCAGAGTGAAGCAGCTAGCCCCTGCCCCTGAGGGGATGAAGATCCGGATGGAACAGGGCTCAATCTGGCACAGATATTTTTCGACGGGTTCACTCTGTTCAGATTAACTCTTCATATATAGCCATGATTCTCATCATACTGCTCGTGCTGGCGTCTACAGCAGTGGCACAGGGCGCTGAGACTGCCATGATATTGGATGCCAAGTGGGCTCACTTCCGGGATGAGCTCCAGTACAATCCTTGGGTCGACCCCTTGCGGAGAAACATTTACGACCGCTTTCACCAGTGTGAAGAGATCGAGTCTGTCTGCCACTTCTATGGGGTGGCGAGGGTAGGCCGTGGTTGTCTGCTGGTGACCCCTGCTCAGCACCAGATTCTCTGCATAACATGTGAATCATGCCAGAGTCTGCCATGGTTCACATGCTAATCACTTTAGCCTCCTCCTAGGTGAGCGTTGTCAAGACCATATGGGTGGTCCCATCATGCTGATGCGACTCTGGCAGAGACTACGTGTTTGTCTGAGCCTACACAGAATAGAGAGAGAGAGAGAGGCCGGCCCTGTGGTTGATGGCGATCAGTGCTGTATATCACTCTGGAGGCTTGTCTCTAAATGGGCATTCAGACCCTTGTAGTAGTAGTGTCGGAATGATACTACCTCCCTGGCAGCCGTTCGGTGATCCGTGGTGGTCCCCGCAACCTATGCCCCAGGGATTGAGAGGGTGGTGGTATCATTTGCCTAGTAGTAGTGTCGGAATGAAAATGATACAACCTCCCTCAACTGGCCGCCATTCGGCGATCTGTGGCCCCTGGGGCCTCCATCTAGAAGCATACCAACCACCTGTCTCAACAACGCTGGGCCTCCATCTAGAGGCATACACCAACCACGTGTCTCACCAACCTCTGCCCCAGAGATTGAGAGGGCGGTGGGGGCCACGGATCTCCGAATGGCGGCCAGTTGAGGGAGGTGGTATCATTTTAATTCCGACACCACTACTGCAAACTTTCACAGACACACATATGTCCAGTAACTTTCTCAGATCACAGTGTGGTTTCTATAAGCATTGACAATGCCGCCTGGATAAAACGTGGTCCTGGGTTCTGGAAATGTAGTAGTAGTAGTAGTAGTAGTAGTAGTAGTAGTAGTAGTAGTAGTAGTAGTAGTAGTAGTAGGAGTAGTAGCGGCGGCGGCGGCGGCAGCAGCGGCGGTGGCAGCAGCAACAGTAGCAGCAGCAGCAGCAGAAGCAGTAGTAGTAGTAGTAGTAGTAGTAGTAGTAGTAGTAGTAGTAGTAGTAGTAGTAGTAGTAGTAGTAGTAGTAGTAGTAGTAGTAGTAGTAGTAGTAGTAGTATAGTATTGTTAACGCACTGGCTCAGTTTTTTCAAAAGTGAGAAAATATCTTGTTTCTATGTACAGCACTCGTCATGAAACTCGAAAAGTCTTCATGTTGACGAATTGTCTCCCTTTGATGGATTGACCCGTTATTAAACATTCTCTTAATTGGTTGGCCATAGGCAGTAACAATAACCAGTCAAATTAGATTCAATATATTCAACAGCTTATCTTTATAATGACCCTTTCCAGTCCGTCCATCCATCATATGACGGCATAATCAACTACGGGGCATGTAGGATGACGTCATAATCAATTACAGCATGATTGACTCGATAAAGTCCGTATTAAACTCTTAATTGTCAAACACGTTATACAAATTGTATGTCTTTACTATTTAATAAACATTCCGTTAATTTTTTTAAAACTAATTTGGCTGGGCGCTGTTGGTGCCATAGGCAAGAACAGCACCCAGTCAAATTAGTTTCAAAATATTAAACAGCCCACCTGTATGGTTTTCTCGAAATTGATAGTCATAGCGTTCGGCGATCGATCGATCTCAGTACGGGTGAAGTATGGGTGGAACTTAACTAGTGATGGGCGGGGCTCAGCACAAACAGGAAATGTCCATTGCCTTGAAAATGAGATTCTGGGAATTCATAGCTCAAGGTATATAATTCGATACCAACACGCGTGGAATAAGTAGGCGGAGCTTGGTAATAAATGGGCGTGGCCTAGGTAGGAATGGATCACTCCATATGTTAGTGACAGCGAAGGTGTTCGCATGCATTTCATTCTTCTGCGGTCACTCACACATGCAATCTAAACATAGAGGCATGTCACGTACCGGTACCAAGAATACACCTCTAACGTTATGACCGGCTATCTTGTTACGTCATCAAAACAACTAGACACACAGTCAACCGCAAACACATTAATTAATAATCAACATTTCCTACTTTAGCAGGATAATATATAAAACGTAAACGCCAAGATATTACACTGCGCTCAGTGAAGCGATAAAAAAATGTAACTGGCATAATTGAAGTGGGTTAAAACTTAACACACAATTTATAATACTCACTTTACTATGGGTGCCGAATTCTATAACTATCCCGGTACAAACACGAGTATGTGAATACACGCTATTATATTCCCAATCTATAATAAGAAGCGCCTTAGATTGAATGTTTACATTTATTTTAAAAGAATTGAACTTACTTTTGGCTCCAGATTCTAAAAATATCCCGGAACAAACGTTATTGTAAATATATTGTAAGACAATACGGCTTAACCTATTCAACTGACCACCAACGCTCACGATTTTTCATCTTAATCTGATTAGCAGTGAGTTTTGGAACATACGTGCATGCCGAAGCTGTTGCTGCACCAAGCAGATGCTGCTGCTTCTCACTGAAACAGCCCAAACACACGCACGCATGCACGGACGGACGCACGCACGCACGCACACACACGCGCGCGTCACCACACACGCATCCACGCACATGCTCCAAAGCTCACCGATACTGCAGGTATAATAATTAAAAATATATATAATTGACCTTTAAATATAGGAAACATCAAAACAAAGTATTTTGAAACAAAATCACATCTCTAAGTAAACAAATGCATATATCAGTTAATAAATCATTCCATTGGTCAATTACGGCGGATAAAAACTCATCAGATTTGACGGAAAAATGAAAATAATCTCACCAGACCACCATTTAACTTCAAAAGAGTGAAATCTATTTTCAGTGTCATGAAATTCACATTTAGGACAATACGAGAACATGGCATGAAAAGCGTACTTCAGCTGTTCCAAACTGCTAGAGATAAGCCCTGTATATGATTTATTGACTATAGTACAACGATGCTTCCAAATGGCCCAGGTCCCCCTAACCCCCCCCCCCCCCCCCACCACTCAAACAAAATAACAAGATTTCCATTGCATTAGTAGTCAAATTATATGTGTTTAATTCATGAAATAGTATTGCATCTTGGATTATTTTGATATCAAACGTAACAATTTCCCTAAATACCTGTTCAATGTATATGCAAAATCTGGAAACTGACAAACATTCTGTAAACAAATGGATAATGGTTTCTCCCGTGTTGGTACAGAATAGACAATGGCCATTATTTGCTATGCCTCCTTTCTTGAGGAGGGGACCCATCCAGAGTTTCCAATGGAGCAACTGCCACACAACATCTCTTGCTCTATTAGGTATGTGTGGTGAATGGATATATCTCCACACCACATCCCAGCACATGAGAGAATGTTCGGACCGTTTCCACGTGGCTAAGCCTTTGGAATAGTAATATTCTGCTGCATTAAAATTGTGTACCACCCCTTATTCCTTAAAGTATATGAAAAACGTGCATCAGTACTTTCCAGAATTAATTTGGGCTGTAAATCATTTACCGTCCAATTCGGTAGAAGAAACCATTCCATTTGAACCACTTCCTGTAGTCACTTCAGAAGCCATTGCACGTCAACGGGGCATAAAGCTGGTGCACGTGAAATGTCATGTAGTGATTTCGATTTCGTGGTTTTACATCTATAATATCACACAACATTTGAGTAACATGTTTAGCAAAAGAAGTGTAACATAAAATTCTGCCTTCATATAGAATATAATTATTGACCCACAGGTACTGACTAGAGGAATAATCTCAGCAGAGGGGCGAATCTTCTTTCCGAACAAATTTATCTAAAGCAGTTTCAATGTCCAAAAATATCGATGGAATCCGTCCGTAATTGCGTGGCAGTTTAGAAGACCAGAAAAAGGATTTAGCTGAAAATGGCTCAATATACCTTTCTATAAGGCATCTAGACACATTTGCCCACTGGCTATCTGAATGAAGTAAATCATCTAATAAGTTTAGCCTTAATGAGTGAGACGCATTTAATTCTTAGGTCTGGGATGGCAAGCCGCCATCAATCTTATTATTAGCACAGATACGCTGTGAGACAAGGTGTGTTTTACGTTCCTACAAATAATCAAACATTTATTTGGCAATTAGTTTTTCAACATGCTGAGGCATATTAACAACATAAGCAACGCACCAATGTTGCGACAATATCAAATTATTCATCAGCATGGCACGTCCAAAATAGTCAAACGTCGATGCTTCCACCGGATAATTGTCTTGCTCATTTTGGAAAGCAGGTTTGTCCAATTAATGCAATCACGGTTTGATTGACCTAAATGTATGCCTAAAATCTGTATTATGTCAGTGGACCAATTGATACATAATGGCTGATCATGTCTTTATACATTTTCAGACCAGACACTTTCTGAAATTTCTCTAATATAAGATGGAGGCGATTAAACTCACTATGTTGGCCAACAAAAATGGTCGTATCATCAGAATATTGTGATAATTTAACTGATGTCATAAGCCCACGAATGCACAGCCCATGAAAATTTATATCTTCTCTTATTGTCGCTCCTAAGGTTTCCATACAAATTACAAATAAAAGTGCTGACAGTTAGCAACCTTGTCGAACGCCATGTTCTAGGACAACTGGCTGGCTTATAATATTGTTCACATGGTATCTACTAGTGATGCCATTGTACAATATTCAAGTGATCAAAAGCCTTTTCATTATCAAGAAGCCACAATGGCACCTGGAATGTTATCCTTTTCAACCAACTGAATCAGATCTTAATGAGAACAGTGTTGGTTAATATTGATCAACCAGGTATTGAAATTGTCTGGCCTAGCTTCAGTGAAAGTGCTTTAGAAATACTCTTGTAATCAACACAAAGGAGAGAAATCGGCCTATTATTCCGTAAATGACTCAGGTCACCCTTTTTAAATAGCAGTCGTACATGAGCTTGAGACATTGTAAAAGGAAGTTTTCCTTGGTGGAAAATTCCTTTAGCAACCTCACAAAATTTATGACCCATTCTTCATAGTTTTGAGCGATTTAGTCAAGTCACCTAAGGTTAAATATTCATCACAAATATCAGCCGATGGAGAAGGCAATGTTTCCTTAAAATTACCTAATAATTCAGCTGCCAACTCTGCATCAATTTCTTCAGACTTATATATAAATTTTCATAAAATGTCTGAACAATTTCTAAGAGATCTTTATTTGAATTAACAATTTAACCATTTATTTCAAGGCACCTAATCATCTTTTCCACACCTCTAGACTTTTCCATGCCACAAACATAATTGTTTGATCTTCCCGTTTCCCCTTCTGCTCTATGCATTTCCATTTGTGATAATGTTAACCTGGTCTCTGCCAAATCGTCAGTCAAGTGAATAACGCCGTTTGAAAGTTTGAGAAAGAGTAGGGTTGTTGACGAATCAAGCTTGTTTCCTCTTTGTGCATTTTTCTTGCATTTTGAATGGAATACTGCCTAGATATACAAGCAAACCCTAATTTAACAATCTCCACCAAGAAATCAAGCTATCAAATTCTGATATGGTACGGATCTTAAAACGCCAGAAACTTTCCATACAGCAATGGTATTCAAAATCATTCAGCAAGGAGATGTTATGTTTCCAAAACACTGGGCCACATGTAACCCATTCTGCATTATGTAACACAGTATAAACTAGAAAAGGGTCAGAAAAAGTTAAGGATATATATCAGTATCCGAAATGAACCCTTTTAACACTATCTGTACGTAAATACGGTCTAAGTATTTGCTGTAACCCTTGTATATGTATGACTGTCAGGGTTTAACATTCTATAGCTATCAATTAGGTGCTCACTATCTCATATTTCCTGCAAACGCCTGTGAGACATATCAGAGTATATTGATATGGACTGCCTATCCTTCACTGGATTTAAAACGCAATGACAATCTCCACCAATAATACAATTTTCTGACCTATCATGAATTACTGGGCCAGTAGTTGAGTAAAATGCACTTCGACATCAAATTTAGTGTCAAACCAGATATTTCAACAGTCACCATGACTCATCTGCCATTACCATCAGCTTCTGATGAAATGATATTTAATAAGCTCAAGCACTTGGGTAAAAAATATGATCGCCACTCCTGTATTCAAATCAGTACCATTGGAATACAATATATTACCTACAGAAAGTTGCTCAAAACCTTCTACTACTTCGCCATTATGGAACTTAGTTTCCTGTAGCATGACGATATCAGCTTTTAGATCAGATAATGTATCTAGCAGCATGCGTTGTTTCAATCCATCATTCATACCACCGCAATTAATTGTGCAAGTTATTATTATGAATAAAAGTGTATAAATAATACCCATAATGTCTAGTTTGATTTTTGTCTTCTTATTATTGTTACCCCGTTTAGCTCATTTACCAATCTTCATAATAAACGCCGAATTTATTAGATCAGTAATGGTCAGTTGCTGATAGCGTGAAATATGTGAATCACTACGCAAGTTCATGTAGAGAATGCCTAAGCGTGTTATCTATGGCACTAGAATCTTGCCCTTCTCTGAGCGATGCAACGCCATGTCATCAGGCTGCTGAGATTCCTGTGTTTGGATCGAGGTGTCAGACTTTGCAATAGATATAGAATCGTATATGGCGTCATCCTCCTCTTCCTCCGCCCCAGAGCTAAGATCTTCTATTATTCCTTTAACCCCAGCAACACCATTATTCCGCACATTTGTCTGCTCAGATTTTCTTAATTTCAAATCAGTTAGCGGTGACAAGTCAAAAGGTGTATCAACGTCCATTGACTGGCATGCAAATTATGTGTGTCCCTAAGCTAAACTTTGTGTATCATCATCGTCGCTGGCATCATTCTCTGGAGTTCTGTCAGTAACGTCTGCTGGAGACGTGAGATCTATACCTATCTCCAAAACCCCAATCTCATTGACATGTGTTACCAAAGCTGGATCACCAGCTTTAGTAACAATGGGGTCGCCATCATTACTAACTATGGCTCTCCCAGACGGACTGACTAATGCGTCGTCAGCCTTACCAACATCTGGGTCCCCAGCGTTTCTAACAACGTGCGCAAATGTCTGCGTTACATTACTATTATTAGGTTCTGTACTAGAAGTATGTGAGGCAGGCACTTGGACCATATCACCAAAGCCCACACTGCCCACATTATGTACACCAGTAATTGTAGATCGCTTGTCACACCGAGACTTAAAATTATCGGAGGATCCACACAAAAACACATATATTTGTAAGGACATGCACTAGCTGGGTGTTCAGTGCTATTATGGTACTTGAATTATTGTGCTAAAATTTATGAAAATTAGTTTCATAAATTTCTACATTCAATCAAGCAATTAAAAGTATTATGTATGTCTTATAATACTTCCGGTGTCAATTTTAGAGGTGTTACTAAATGAGTTGCATACCAGCAACAGCTGAATGCAACAGAGTTTAACATTGATACCAGCTAGTCCACACACAAGACATTGAATATTGTAGACTGACCATTCAGCATTAAAAGGTATACAGCCTACTTATTGTCCGTTAAAGACCAGACTTGTGCCATAATTATGCCCATTGCCCAGTAATCTGCCCAGCCAACAAGAATAGGCTACAAATGGTGAGACAGGTGTGAAATTAGCAGGACATAAGTTAGTTTCTACAAGTTTATACCTTGATAAAATACTTACAGAATTAGATGTAAACATGTCGCAGGTGGAATTTTCCTGTATGCCTTAAATTATAATGTGTGTAATGTTTGACCAACTGCTATTAACCCTTGCATTCTCTAAGTAACACAAACAATATATATTGGCCATATTGGTATCCATGTGGACTCTGTTGATTAATTGCAAAGGTAATTTGACTCAGGGTCGTTGCTGTCTAAACAGCATCCACTTTTCATTGAATTATTTTCAAAATAATCTTCCGAATCTACAGGGAATTACTCGAGTAATAATCAGATTCTGGAACTTGGAAATGAAAGGGATAATTAATTATTTCTATTATGTCTCTCTACCTGCTGTTATGTAAAAGCTATTTCTGTTTATTGACATTGGCGACGAATGGTTAAATTTCAGTATAAATGTGACCTGAAAGTTGTGTGCAAGGAGAGCGATAGACAGAAGATAGAGTGTGGGGTCTAGCTGAACTAGACTAGAAAGACTGAATAAAAAGTGTAACTGCTGAATGTATAAGTACAACTGATGATTATGGAAGGATGACATTTTACTGAAAAACAAGTTATTTAACATTTAGTCTGAGATGTTGTTCATATTTAAGAAGTGATCAACCAGCTGTGGGGCTGTCAACCAATCAGCCAACAAGTAGTACGCAGCCAGTCAATCAATCTGTCAACCGTCAGTGATTGAACCAGCCGGTTTATAGTCAATCAATTGATCCCACAGTCAATCAACCAGTCCGTCAGTCAGTCCATCAGAGACATACTAAGATAGGCATTTTATATCAGTCCGTTGGGCAGTCGTTCCATCTGCTAACACACGGTTAGAGCTAAGTCTCTCCCCCCCCCCCCCGGACGAAAACAGCCTTACGATACTAATATAAATCCGGCACTCTTTGGCCTGTCCTCTATACCAAACAGCGAGGAAGACGATCCAATCAATGGACAATCTACCGGGAGTTGGTTTGACGATTGTTTCCAGCCACGGCCGTCTTACTCTATTCTCAAAAGTCCTATCAAAGACATATGTCTCCCTTTCAATTTTAAGCACGTGTCCATATTTCACCATCTCAGCTGTAATTCGCTCATTCAGAATTTCTAGAGGAGCCTTAACTTTCATAATACTTTTATCTGAATCAACCTCTTCGAGTTTGCAAACTTGTCCATTAACAATTAGACCCTTTTCTAAAAATAACTTTTTTCACGTCATTTTACCAACATTAATTAATCCCTTTAAGATATTTGGTCCAGCGCCTATGATGCCATGTAATCTATGATAGACATCTATAGCATTAACTGACCATCCAGGAGTAGTAATCCTAATGCTTAGAGGTTGTTTATAGCGAGTTGCCATACTACGCGCAAGAAATCGCATTGACCCAAGCAATACGCGTGTCCACTGCTGCGAATATAAATGCAGATACGACGCCGCTAGCTAGCCAGGGCCCATGTTTCCGAAGTTATCGTTAGGATGGCAATATCTTTGCACTCATGTTATGCTATTGGAGTAATGATATCGTTATCCTAACGATAGCTTCGGGAGCATGGGCCCTGGTAAGCGAGAGAGGTCAGAATCGAAGGCCAATCCCGCCAAGTACAAATGCACATATCAATAACACACACAGTTGGGTAAGACACCCACATAAACTGACATAAAAAGACACCACACGAGCCGTATGGCAAAATGTCAATGGCGTGCAGCTCACTGCTTACGACTCAGGTTTTCGAAACTGAAAACTAGTCTCAAAATACAAAAACCACAGAACAATACACCAAAACAAAAAAACAAACTCAACCAAATGCGCTTATGCAGCGAATAAAACCCAAATTAAGCGAACACGAGCAGTAGTGACGAAAATATTCATCAGAATTAGTGGAGCCAAATTCAGTACATCTGGCTTTGACTACTACTACTCCTATTCCTCCTCCTCCTCCTCCTCCTCCTCCTCCACTATACTACTACTACTACTACTACTACTACTACTACTACTACTACTACTACTACTACTACTACTACTACTACTACTACTACTACTACTACTACTACTACTACTACTACTACTACTACTACTACTACTACTACTACTACTACTACTACTACTACTACTACTACTACTACTACTACTACTACTACTACTACTACTACTACTACTACTACTACTACTACTACTACTACTACTACTACTACTACTACTACTACTACTACTACTACTACTACTACTACTACTACTACTACTACTACTACAACTACTACTACTACTACTACTACTACTACTACTACTGCTACTACTACTGCTGCTTCTGCTGCTGCTGCTGCTACTGTTGCTGCTGCCACTGCCGCCGCCGCTACTACTACTACTACTACTACTACTACTACTACTACTACTACTACTACTACTATTACTACTACCACTACTATTATTATTATTATTAGTATTACTATTAGTGTCAGTTATGAGTGTCTATTTAATAAAATATATCAATTAGTATACACGGGTACTATGCGACATGTTACAGAGTGCCCCGTCACATTGTGCCCCAAAACACCATTATCTGAAAAAGTTAAAATCGTGCTGACGTCATAGCATGGATGCGCACGTGTTTATGAACAAACTACAGCGCCAGCATATGTAATTAATCTGTCAAGCGTAAAATATTCAATTATTCACAACTTGAAAAATTTACTTGCGGTATGCAAAACTTAATTTTACTTGATAAAAACTCACCTTGTCTTCGTGCACTCAAAAGCAAATAATATGGCGAGCGCTATGGAAAATCCCAGCCCTATACTGTAACACCTCATCTGCTTGGTCAATTATGGGATCAACACGCGCCAATGTCACATTGTGCCCCATGCCACAATGTGCCTCGGTCTCCCCTAGTTAACTCGTCCGTTCTCCAATTAATTCTCTATCCCACCATACTCTGGCCCCTCATTACACACGAGACACTTTGTCCTTATTACTGTACATCGAATTGCTAATGTGGAAACGATCGCATTGGCCTATCACGTGATGTAGTTATTGGATCAATTTACTCCTTACCCTGCCTGATCTTTGTCGAGTCATTGTTGATGCTTCATATTTATGCACGCACATAGCTCTCCATACGTTAACGCGGTAGGCTGACTAAATAATCTCATTTCAGTTTATCCATCAATCAATCACATGCCATCATAATCAATTTCATGACGTCCTAATCAATTACATCATGAACGAGGTAGATAATTTCGACACGAACGGGTAATTGATGACGGACTAAACCTTGTTGTACGAATTGTATGTCTTAACTATTAAATAAACATGCTGCTGACTATTTCGAAATTAAATTGATTGGGTCAAATTAGTTTCAAAATATCCAACAGCTTATCGGTATAGTTTTCTGGATATTGCGAGTCATAGAGTGCGGTGATCGATTGATTCCAACACGGACAAAGCGTGGGTGGAGTTTAGCTAGAGATGGGCGGGGCATAGCTTAACTTTGATTCCTCCACTGTTAAAAAAGCCCATGCAAACGTGATGACCGGATTACGGCTTAATAGTTGACATCCATGCTGAATCTAAACGACATGAGTTGGGGCCAGAATGAAACCTGTGTGATAGGTATCGGAACCTTTCGAATAATATCTGACTGTGCAATTTCATCAGTGACATATTTATTCATGGAATTATTTGTGCATAACCAATGGCCCTGGATAAATTTAGAACCTGTTTTAAATGATAAATTGGAAGCTAATTATGTGTACGGCTCAATATCTTAATCAATTACTTTGTTTGAATGTAATCTCTGCTCGCGCCCCTATAGTTGTACACGATAATCTATCTTCCTACAACTGCAGAGCGAAATCTTAACAACACGGTGCTCTTAACTGTCATCACGCGCAAAAGCGAACAGAGAAATATCGACATAATACTCTACTATAGTACGTGGACTGGAGGGGCCCACCTGGATACCCCCACCCCACCCCCACCCCATCCCCACCCCCAACCCGCACACTAATTGACGAAACTATATTTTTCTAACAGCTTTCGATATCCTTTTTAAGATTATGTATGTTAACATGTGATAAACTGGGACTCAATATGGTTTTGATGGGTTATATTAGAGCTAATACCCAAAGTGAAGCAGACCGTATTAAGGGGTAGTGGTATTAAAAACTGAGCTATCTTTTGGTAGAATCATTGTAGATTAGTGATCGACCACTCAAAATGTTGCTTATCATATCGTCTACAACTGCATATGGGTTACATGCAAATCTGTTTCATAATGAGATCAGCAGAGGACAAAAGGTCACAAATATTCGCCACGGCTTAAAATCTAGCAACTATATGATGCCATCGCTGACCAAGCACCGGTAAAGGAACATTCTAGTTTTAACAGCTCATGATTGATTAAAAGGCACCATTTGACAAATATAATGATTAAAACTGTACTCATTTAATAGACTATTATTACTATGACAACTGACAGCATAGCCAATTTTTGAGAATCGATAAAAAATGCATTCATTATAAATTAATTAAGTAGATTTTGATAGAATCGTTGTAGATTAGTGATAGACCACTCAAAATGTTGCTTATAGTATAGTCTATGATTGCATATGATTTACATGGAAATCAGTTTCATAATGAGGTTGGCAGAGGTCTATCTTCGTCAGTGGAACTGTATTCCTACTCATTCGCTTCCTTTTCACATTCCTTCTCTAGAATATCAGCCAACATAGATGGCAGTATCTCACCATCACACCACTTGGCTGGAGTCACTGTTCACTCTATACAGTCCAGCCATTATTCTCAGTTGGTTCAGGGATGTATGGCGTTGGTGCGTGGGATCGTTTCCAAATAGCTACCTGATAGGTAACTCTGTATGTGCTCGTGGAGGCAAACTCCCGGGGGACGTAAGGTGGATAAGTCAACGTTTTTCTTGGGATTGACATTTTTCTCTGCATCACCACATTTTGCCATTAGCATTGAGAAACGAAGTGTGTCAACGTTTGTTATGGGTGTAATCTTGTACATTCCGCAGGTGAAATCCTCTAATTGAAGAAAGACTTTCTCTGTGATGTCCCATGACTCACTAATGGTTGTATCACATTTGGTGAAGGCATGAAGACCCAAAAGGGCAGAACAGTAAAGCGGTGTAAAGTTCTTAGTCAATTTTGAAATGGCCAACAGCTTTCGATTGTTTTCAGAACCAGTATCAAATAATACGCGTGTCGTCATGATTTGGGCATAGTACAGGAGAATTAAAACTGCATCGCTAGGTGGACTTCTGATACGCACACAATCATAGCCCTCTTTTGTTGTATAAGCACACTAGAGAATAACCCTTAATTGTGTCTGATTCTTCTTGGTCAGATTCTATGGCGTGTTTTCGCTTTTTTATTGGTTCAAATAAATCTGTATTCCTTTCAAGTCTTTCTGTTAGTCTCTTTGGCCAGGTTCCCAATGACTCAGCAGCCATTATATCAGTTTGAATATGGGTAGGTACAACAGCAACAGACACAATACGGAACAGTTTATCATTATAATCGAGACTGAAAGGATTCAAGACACTTTCTACGGACTCCATTACATTTACAGTAGCTGCCTCACTTTTGCGTACCTGTGAAGGGCGGGCATCCCAATGTCTATTGTTCCTATCTGTCTCGGCTGTCATATCTGCCATTTGGAGCATTGTTTCCACATATCTTGCCCGTTCATGTGCCGTCTTTCCCCAACGTTGATGTGCATCATAGTTATTCAAGATAACAGATACGCCAACCACGCTTCCTCCTGCTCATGCATGCGATTTTGCCTGCTTCATAAATGTCGCCTCTATTGTTTTGTATACTGCCCACACATTTCCAGGTACAGCGGATCTTACAAAACGTATACCACCTAGATTAATCAGCTCCGCTGCTCCGGGGTGTGATTCTTCTTTGCTTGCGAAGAAAACAGAAAAGCAGGTAAGATACCTTGCATAATTCTGCCCATCAAAACTTAAGAACAGGTCAGCCATTCAATTGAGACATGTTCCGTACAGATAGTAATTGGTTGTCTTAACTGCATTTAGGAGAGACCACAGCAACCAAACATGGTCCATGTAAGACAACCAAAACTGGGCAGTCTTACCTAATTCGCCATTGCTAACTCGCAGTCGCAAGTCTGAGTAGTCATTTAGATATGAATGAAATGCTGTATCATTCAACAATAGTTCGAAATTCTCCTTGGTTCTTACTTCCAATAATGTGGTTACTTTTGCTAATGGATTTGGTGGCAAATTCTCTAATAATCGGACCCTTTCGTAGAATGGTATTTGTAGAGTAGCAATCGTTCAAGACCTTCAGGCACTGTTTTGTGGCAGTAGATGGCCCGACTATAATTCGTAACAGACAGCACACCTTTAATAGATCCGGAAGACACCAGGCCAGATTCTAGTAGAATCTCAGTGAATCCAGATCCACTCATCTTCGTTCCATTGTGATTTTCATATAGGCGCATGCCAAATGAAAAGTACCAATCATAACTATGTGATCCTTGTAGTAGTCTGGGCCTTTCTATATGATAGGCTAAGCTTTCATACACACGCCTAGATCATAGTTCGTTATGGCATATTTCTGCCCAACATCTTCCGATGCATTTTTGGACATTCTTAGACACTCTTTTACAGTGGCATATTCTGTTATTGATCAAATGCCTAATTACATCTTACTTCTTTGATTTTGTACTCCTGATGCCGCATTTGTTGCTTGATTAGCATATAAAATCCATCTATATGTAAAGCAATTACTTTACACAATTTCGATTCAAAGTTATGCTCATTTCCTGTTTAATTCACAATGATTACATTTTTCTTCGATTCTCAAAAATTTGCTATTCTGTCAGTTGTCAGAGTAACAATATTCTATTAAATGAGCAATCCTTTACATTTGTCAAATAGTGCCTTTTAACCATTTTTAAGCTGTTACGGCTATAATGTTCCTGTAGCGGTGCTTAGTCAGTGATAGCAACATACAGTTGTGCTTGATTTAAAGCTGTGGCGAAGTTTTGTGACCTTTTGACCTTTTCAGACCTCATGAACCTGATTTGCATGGAAACCATATGCAATCGTGGACGATCCTATAAGCAACATTTGGAGTGGTCGATCACCAATCTACACCGATTCTATCAAAATCTACTTACTTAGTTCACAATGAATGCATTTTTCATCGATTCTCAAAAATTGGCTATGCTGTCAGTTGTCATAGTAACACTATTCTATTAAATGAGTAAACTTTTACTCATTATGTTTGTCAAATTGTGCCTTTTGATCAATCTTAAGCTGTTAAAACTAGAATGTTCCTTTACTGGTGCTTGGTCGGTGATAGCAACATACAGTTGCTAGATTTTAAGCTGTGGTGAAGATTTGTGCCCTTTTGACCGCTGCCTACCTCATTATGAAACTGATGTGCATGGAAACCATATGCAATCGTAGATGATACGATAAGCAACGTTTTGAGTGGTCGCGCACCAATCTACAATGATTCTATCAAAAGATATCTCAGTTTTTATTACCCCTACCCCTTAATATGGTCTGCTTCACAGTGGGTATTTGCTCTAATATAACCCACCAAAAACCATATTGAGTCCCAGTTTATCACATGTTAACATACATAATCTTAAAGAGGACATCGAAAGCTGTTAGAAAAATAGTTTCGTCAATTAGTGTGTGTGTGGGGGGGGGGGGGAGGTGGGGGTCGGTTATCCAGGTGGGCCCCTCCAGCCCACCGGACTACTACCTTTGCAAGAATCAAGCCCCAATGGATCGGTTGGACAGGACAATCCTGCTAAATTTGCAACACGCCTATCTAAAAGGAGCCGGACTGGGTACACTGATGACCGAGAAAAACCTGGTG
>CM067363.1:16654107-16704107 GCA_034401795.1 Chaetoderma sp. LZ-2023a | reverse complement strand
ACCCCTTGGAGCTGTCGACAGGCCGAATGGGAGGATTTAAACTCTCATACTAGAATCTGAAACGCAAATCTCAGAAACCTGTGACAACTCCCGTTCATAGGAATGTGGGAACATGCATCTCTCAGATCGATCGATACACACCACACCCCCTCCCTCAATCCTGCCATTACCGACCTCGGAGTTTCCATCTGAAACCGAGGCGTATGGATAAACCAATTCAAGAGAGACTGAGTACGGGTCTCCATCCCCCTGTGCTCTTGGGGACAAGGAACATGTTTGAATAGAAGCCTGGAGTGCTCCGGTTTGCTGGTTTATTGCTCCCTTCAGAAGCAAACCTGACACTTCGTTTTTAATAGCTTCTAACTTGTCTGGTCCCGTTGAACGGGTGACCAGACAGGTGCCAAAGACAGATTCTGTGGTGGAAAGTCCCACCACTCTGGTATGTACCCCTGGGATAACCATCCCAGGATCAGACTGTCTGACGTCACACCTCTCCAAACCTCGACGAAAACGCATGAGCCTTCCACCCACTATAGACGCCTCAATGCCTAATGGTGGTGTCTGGCTCGCGTATCCGCTCCCCCCCCCCCCTCTCTTGACGAGAGAGAGAACCATATTGGTCTTGGCTTGGCCGGTCTAACCGGCACTGCTATTACTGTCGCACAGGTGCGGTCCAGGCAGATGCGAAGGGAGCCCTCGTACCCTCGGGTACGATCCGCTCCCTTCTGTCCGCCCTTTAAGGACTTACCTCTCCCCTTCCCACCTCTCGGGCGATCAGGAGCAATATTGGGGAGGGTAGAGGCCCCCACAACCTTCTTGGCTTTCTTCGCCGAGGCGGCTGAGAAAACCCAGCAGAAAACAGAAGCAGCACTATGCTTTAGGCTTTCACCTTGCTTTTTCTCTGTTTCTTGAAGGTTGCCCGGTCAGCGGCCTGACCACAGTCAGATAAACCGCCAACCGATTCTGCACAATGCTGGCTGTGTCCTCCCAGATGGCCAGCGTCTGGCCACCAAAGATGCTAAGGCCTGTCAGGGGCGTCCCAAGAAGACGCTCCCTGACGGCAGTAGCTGGACGCATATGGTCAAGGACCATCTGCCTCATGGACATAGTCACACGTGCCTGCACCCTTGCCAATGCGTCCATACATGGCACCAGTCCGTCATTAACGCACGAAAGCGCCACAGGTGGCACAGGGTGGCCTGCCCCCACTTCAGCCAACACCGACTGAAGAAGATAAGAGTGGTTGACAGCACTCAGTGCTGTCCTCACACCCACATCACACAGGGACAGGACTTCATTATGGTGTACCTGAGCCACCCGCTCCAGCACTCTGGACACCCAGTACCCAGCGGTCATCCTCGGTGACCGACAGGACAACACCATACCTGTCGTATTCCCCCCCATGGAACACGACCCCTCGCCCGCACCTCCATGGAGGCCGCAAGAAGCTGGCCCTTGTTCATGCGTTGTTTGCTATAAATAGCATCAAGCAACACCATAAACCATGGCTCCAGTCCAACAGACTGGATCAGGGCTGCGGGCAAGATCCCCGTCCTAATCGATGCACCGATGGACGGGGTACATCCTCCTCGGCCGTGGTCGAAACCACAGACGGGTCTACCCTGGCTAGCCAAGCCAGAGCCTCAGACCAATCCGTCTCCGAGGAGGACACTCCCGTGAACACGTCACCCGTTAACATGTTCACGGCCCTACCAGCAATGGCCTCCCGGCTAGGAGCCATTGCTGATATGCCAGGAACTCCGGTAACGTACGGTTCCGCCGCCACCCCATGGAACACACCAGTCCATGGAGTAGGCCTGCACGGAAAACCGTGCGGACCTGTAGCGGTTGAGGAACCGTGGCCAAACACGGGCGCCAACGTCACCACATGTCTGACCGCCGGACCAGACGAGATAGGTGAGTACCATGCCTGGCCGGCCACACCCGTCACCGTGTTGGTTGGCGGCAAACCAACAATCACGGGACCGGTGCCCGGTACCGGAGTGGCCTCAACCACGGGCGGAGCCGCTGTCCTGGCTTGCGCCAGGCCAGACAGATGGAGGACGGTTCCGTCCAGGACGGAATCGACCTCCATGCTCTTCACCCGCGGCATCACAGGCCGCAGCACCCTCTCCTCCTCATCTTCAAACCCCTAAGAGTCGTCACTAGACAAGGAAAACCGTGGAGCCGTACTAGCGGACAGCTCCCATGCCTGACGGACCGGCCACCGCTACTGGACCACCCAGAGGTGGCCGCAGAGACAGAACCCATCAGGCCAGAGCCTGACGGGACTGCCAGGGGGCCGTACGAAATGCCTCCCTCGGTGGCCAGTCCAAGGACAGGGTCAGAATCAAACATGGGGAGAGACTGCCCTACAACTTTTGGCAGCAGGGACGACGACACCAGCGTGGGCAGAACGCTATGCAAGACACCTTGCCTAGCCGGACCAAACCACGCCGGCGGTGCCATCTCCGCCACCTCCAGTTGCAGACGTGGAACGCCACAACGGGCCAAAACGGACACTCCACGATTTACTTTCGGACCGCCTGACCCTGCGTCAGACCCTGCCAAGTCCTTCTGGCAAGGAACTTAAGCATCAAATCGACCGACCACACAGCGCAAACGTTACACCTACTGTCAAGACTACACTTAGTACAGTGGAAACAGACATGGTCCTTGCATAGAAGCCGTACGATATGTGGCACTCGACACATGATGGCGGGGCTGGCTTGGCCTATAAAAAACCAAACCTACAATAAGCCAGCGGAACGAAACAAAAATGGAAGGCAGACAATTAATTTTCAAATATATTGACCATAAATTAACTGTCACCCTCCCGCACCCCACCCCGCAACGTTACAGCAAAGATCGCATTGATTATGACGACAAGAACGAAGCGGGCAATAATACACCCATACACTGATCCTCAAGGATGTATAACGGAACCAGGAATCATATCGCATAGCATTCGGGGTATATTTACTAATAAATATAAATTATACTCCTAACGAAGGCCAAAACGATATGTGAAGAAACAACAAAATGTAAACAAACTGCTGTAGCACACGGTAAAACCGCAGACCACACATCTAAATCAAGAATTTTGAAACCACTGATCATTGCAAACAGATCGTGATAACACGCAAAACTTGAAAATTCCAAAGTTTTTCTGGTACCAATTAAAGTACGCAGCACCCAGAATCAGATGCGCGAATTAATGAAACATTTTCTTCACATAAACATCCGAGAAACACGGGTGTGACGACACCCGCTCGGATCTTACGGAGAACGACGTCAGACGATAATCGTGTTAAAACACCGATAAGCCACCACCTAATTTCATATCTGCCGATCGCCTGTTGGGGATTTAAAGGAAGGCAAGCATCTGGCATATTTCGTTGTTAACACACGTCCCAGATTCTTTGGGGTTAGAAATTGGAACATGCGACACACACACAAAATTTTAGAGACCTAAGTCTTTTAACTATGGAATAACATGGAAATATACGACCTGGTTATCATCGGAAGCGTTCATATTAATCCAAAATATCCTTTTGAGAACGCACAAGCTATCACAATTAATCACAGTAAAAAGACTTAGGCTTAAATAATCTTAAGACTTTCCAACTGCAAAAAGCATGTATTCTCTTGTCGCTATGCAAACAAGAATGAGCTTCATGGTAGACGGGTACTCGGCAGTTGGGAGCCGAGTACCCGGATCCAAGGAGTCGGTAAAGCTTTCTATGTCTATAGTCCTAGAGCCAGCTGTCAGGGCCAGCTGTATATCAGAAGTAATAGAATGGTGAGTATTGATCGAAGGAGAAATGCCATTCTGCAAGTATGGTACATGAAAAGTGCGACATATAAACCACATTTCAGTCGGGTCACAGGTTAGCTCGACTCGAAAGAGCAAAAGCACGGCTGCGAGTCATGCCATGCTGGAAAAATTGATTTATATGTCAAACTTTTCATGTGTTACCTAGAACATAGTCATATTCCTCTAAGTTTAGTTACATGAAGCACGGCACATGAGAAGTTCGACTTACAGACTAAAGCAGTGATTCCTTCCTCATCTGTATACGAATGACTGTTATACAAGTTGAAATTGTACAAAAATTGGCCGGCAAACGAACATTTAATCATGAGCAAAACTGTAAGCATTTATTTTAGCAATTTTGACTATTAATTGTCAGACTTCTGCAAGCCACCAGATAATAATTTCAAAGGGCAATAATTCTGGACCAGCTGAATATTTTGAAAACAATTTGTCTTAACCACCAGCAAATTTCAAATTGTATTAAAGAAGAAGTACAATGGCATTGAAAGTGGCTTTCATATACAACATTGGGCACTAAAGAAAGAAATAGAATGTGTTATTAGATAGTATTCGGATTTATTTTAAATTTGGCGTTTCTGCCCCGACTCGCTGAAAAACGAAATGAGAACGGCCTTGGCGCGTTACGTCATTTCAGGGGATCGGCTGAGCTTGCCTGAAACAGCTGAGCGAAATAACGTTGACGCGCTGTCATAAGAGGTGAGTTCTAACAGACAAGCACTTTCTGCGAAGCCAAAGATTATTAGAATACAATCATGGACCATCAACTACATTCATAGTAAAATCTGTATATATATATATATATATATATATATATATCCTACACACCCACCCAACACAAGTAGTCTAATGCGTGGCAAAGAACAAAATGTACATTGTCAAATTATGTCGTAAATATCAATCTTCTGTCATTCAACGAAGATCTCGGCAAACTAGGTTAACTGTCTGTTTGTACGTAACTCTTGAAATCCCAGTGTCTCAATTATAAGAAAACTACACAGGAAAGCTCTTGAATATTTTTGAAACTAATTTGACTGGATTATGTTGCTGTTGTCATAGACAGCACCAACTCCTAGTCAAACTGAATACAATCGCTGCCTACACGGGGGAGGGAGAGCGATGGCGGTAGTAGTAGTAGCACCACCAGAGCAGCAGTAGTAGTAGCAGTAGTAGCAGCAGCAGCAGTAGTAGCGCCGCAACCACCATAGCCGTCTTTGATGCTGCTGCTGCTACTACTACTACTACTACTACGTCAAAATGGCATGCATATATGTGGTTTGCGGCATGCCAGACGCATTCAGTGTGTTAATTTTCCGCTGTGCAGTGGATGAGCACCTTTACATTGGGTTCCGCACCCACCCACCCCCCACCCCAGGCGTGGGGGATGGGGGTCAAAAGGTCATAAAATTTATTGTAATGCAACTCCTCTGACACTGTTGAACAGAATCCAACCAAATTAAGTATGCCAGTTACCCATATCAATGTGGAGTGGATGAGCACATTTACATTTGGCCATGCCCCCAGGGTGTTCAAAGGTCATGAAATTGATTGTAATGCAACTCCTCTGATACTATTCAATGAAATTCAACCAAAATTGGTATGCGAGGTGTGGGTTGTGGGGTGTGTCAAAGGTTCAAAGCGCTGAACGAAGAAATGGTGGGGATTATGTGATGCAACCCAGTATCAACATCATGCACTGGAACGCAGAAGGGGTTACCAACAAGAAATCAGAGCTCGAACAGTTCCTGTACAAAAACAACATTGATATCTGCTGCATCCAAGAGACACACCTGCAAGAAGGAAAACCATTTAAGATCAGAGGTTACCAGATTTTCCGGTGTAATCAAAGAGGAAGAAAGAAAGGCGGGGTGATCACCTTGGTCCGAAACAGCGTGAACGCCAGCCACATCAAAACCTTTATGGAAGAGGCAGAATATATCAAGATCAAGGTAACAACCAGCAACTCTGTGATTGACATTGTCAATTATTACTGCCCTAATGACAAGAATCTCTCACTTGACACAATCCAGGTACCGGACTGCCACTTCCTCATTGTGGAAGACTTTAATAGCCAGTCCCAGAGCTGGGGATACAGAACACTTGATAAACGAGGAGAAGACATTGAAGCATGGCAAGATGAAAAGCACCTTTTACTTGTCAACGATCCCACAGATCAGCCTATAATCTGCTCACGCCGGTGGCACTCGACAACACGCCGGACTTGGCATTTTGTACAGAAGACATTCACAGAAACCTCAGTAGTGGTCGGATCGCAGTTAGGAGGAAGCGACCACCGCCCAGTCCTCCTCTCTCTTTCTGGAAGTATTTCGACAAGTTCACCTCAACATCCAAGGTGGAACTATAAAAAGGCAAATTTGAGTCTGTTCGGCATTCGTTCCAATGAGCTTACCCAAAATATAGCAGTAGAAGGGAGAAACATCAACAATGTGGTCAAGGAATTTAATTCAAGTATCCTCAAGGCTGCCAACAAAGCGATTCCTCGAGGGTTCAGGAAAAACTACCGCCCCTACTGGACAACAGAACTGCAAGCAGCACATGATAAACTAGACAAGGCCAGAGAAGATGCAGAGGGTAATCCCTGTCATGAAAACCACTTCACGCTACAACAAACTAAAGCCAGGTATCTAAAGACCAAGCTGGAGGCCAAAAGAAGAAGATGGAGGGAAAAGACGGCAGGGTTTAATTTAGAGAGAGACACCACAAAGCTATGGAGACTGACTAAAGCACTGAATGATGAGGGTGTCGGGGGAGAGAAGATTACTCTTGAAGAAGATGGACAAACACTGTCAGGAAAGATGGCTGCAGATGCCTTTGCGAAGGCATATGCAAAAGAAAGCAACATTTCTATACCACGAATGCGTCAAAAAGAGGTTAGAAAAGAGCAAAAGGAAAGAACAGACACCAACACTCACGATGCAATGAAAGTTGACATTAGTTTAGCAGAACTGAGGAAGGCTATCCGCCAATTGAAGAAGAAATCTCCCGGGTCAGATGGCATTACGAATGAAATGATCCAACACCTTGGTAATGCATCTCTCCGCAAGTTGCTAGGCATCTTTAATCTCAGTTGGACCAATGGAGCGGTTCCTCAGTGTTGGAAGGAAGCCAGAATGACTGCTATTCTGAAAAAGGGAAGAACAAGACGAAAGTGCTGAGATACCGTCCTATCAGTCTTACAAGCTGCATATGCAAGACCATGGAGCGCATCATCAACCAGCGGTTGCAGTGGTACCTGGAGTCGGAGAACATTATAGTTTCAGAGCAGGTCGGCTTCAGAAGATACAGGAGCACAGAAGATCAAACAACACATCTTGCACAGGTCATAGAGGACACTTTTCAAGCCAAGAAGGTGATGCTAGCTGCCTTTATCGATCTGCAGAAGGCATTTGACAAGGTGTGGAAGGATGGCCTCCTCGTAAAGCTCAGACGCACAGGCATCGGTGGCAACATGTTCCGATGGACCAAGTCATACCTACACAATCGCAGAGCTAGGGTGCTGGTGGATGGACAATCTGGACAGAATGTATTGCTGAGACAAGGGGTGCCACAAGGCGGAGTGTTATCACCAACTCTGTTCATACTCTTCATTAATGACATTGTAGCAGAGCTGCCCATGCAGATGACCTCGTACTCTGGTGCACCGAGGAGTACACAACGAATGCCACGTACAGAATGCAGCTCGCCGTGGACAGAATTACAGCTTGGGCCAATCGCTGGTGTATTACTATCAACAAAGAAAAATCATCAGCCATGCTATTCTCACTGTCCACCAAAACCAAGGCTGGCAATCTGACACTGGGCGGTACTCCACTCGATTACGAGGACCAGCAGACATACCTGGGAGTCACCTATGACAGAAGATTAACATGGAAGGAGCACATCCAGAATGCAGAGGCAAAGGCCAGAAGAAAGCTAAACATCATGAGGAAGCTGGCAGGAACAAAGTCGGGTGCAAATGAAAGGATCCTCAAGACCATCTACCTAGGCGCCGTACGACCACACCTTGAGTATGGATCCAGCTCATTGATGACAGCAGCTAAATCTCATCAACAGAACCTCGACAGAGTACAAAACCAGGCACTGCGCAGCATCACTGGTGCAATGAGATCAACACCAATAGAAAAAATGGAGCAGACAGCGGGCATCCCCCCACTTCGCAAAGGAAGGGAATGCAAAGCGCTGATCCAAGCTGCAAAGTTCAAATTGTTCAACAACCACCCGATGAAGATCAGGCAAGCACAGCTGTCATCAGGAAGACTTAAAAGATCAAATTTTGTGAAAGAGACAAAAGCACTTCAAAGGAAACACCAAGAAATGTTGCCAGCACAAATATTTTATATAAATACATGTAGTAATAGTCTATAAAAATATTACCGGTATATAACCGTATCATTATGTCGGCGAATACTGAGCTATTTCCATTCACTAACGCAGTATCATTATGTTGGCGAATACTGAGCTATTTCCATTCACTAACGCAGTATCATTATGTTGGCGAATACTGAGCTATTTCCATTCACTAACGCAGTATCATTATGTTGGCAAATACTGAGCTATTTCCATTCACTAACGCAGTATCATTATGTTGGCAAATACTGAGCTATTTCCATTCACTAACGCAGTATCATTATGTTGGCAAATACTGAGCTATTTCCATTCACTAACGCAGTATCATTATGTTGGCGAATACTGAGCTATTTCCATTCACTAACGCAGTATCATTATGTTGGCGAATACTGAGCTATTTCCATTCACTAACGCAGTATCATTATGTTGGCAAATACTGAGCTATTTCCATTCACTAACGCAGTAAGTTGACTTAGCATATCATTATGTTGGTGAATACTGAGCTATTTCCATTCACTAACGCAGTATCATTATGTTGGCAAATACTGAGCTATTTCCATTCACTAACGCAGTATCATTATGTTGGTGAATACTGAGCTATTTCCATTCACTAACGCAGTATCATTATGTCGGCGAATACTGAGCTATTTCCATTCACTAACGCAGTAAGTTGACTTAGCATATCATTATGTCGGTGAATACTGAGCTATTTCCATTCACTAACGCAGTAAGTTGGCTTAGCATATCATTATGTCGGCGAATACTGAGCTATTTCCATTCACTAACGCAGTAAGTTGGCTTAGCATATCATTATGTCGGTGAATACTGAGCTATTTCCATTCACTAACGCAGTAAGTCGGCTTAGCATATCATTATGTCGGCGAATACTGAGCTATTTCCATTCACTAACGCAGTAAGTTGGCTTAGCATATCATTATGTCGGCGAATACTGAGCTATTTCCATTCACTAACGCAGTAAGTTGGCTTAGCATATCATTATGTCGGCGAATACTGAGCTATTTCCATTCACTAACGCAGAATACTGAGCTATTTCCATTCACTAACGCAGTAAGTTGGCTTAGCATATCATTATGTTGGTGAATACTGAGCTATTTCCATTCACTAACGCAGTAAGTTGGCTTAGCATATCATTATGTCGGCGAATACTGAGCTATTTCCATTCACTAACGCAGTAAGTTGACTTAGCATATCATTATGTTGGTGAATACTGAGCTATTTCCATTCACTAACGCAGAATACTGAGCTATTTCCATTCACTAACGCAGTAAGTTGGCTTAGCATATCATTATGTTGGTGAATACTGAGCTATTTCCATTCACTAACGCAGTAAGTTGGCTTAGCATATCATTATGTCGGCGAATACTGAGCTATTTCCATTCACTAACGCAGTAAGTTGGCTTAGCATATCATTATGTCGGCGAATACTGAGCTATTTCCATTCACTAACGCAGTAAGTTGACTTAGCATATCATTATGTTGGTGAATACTGAGCTATTTCCATTCACTAACGCAGAATACTGAGCTATTTCCATTCACTAACGCAGTAAGTTGACTTAGCGTTTTACTTAGCCCTTAAAAATATGCACCATATCTAGAGTTAAACTTCATGGAAAATGTCGTCTGCAGAAATTCAGCAGGCAGAGTTATTAAAGCGATGCTAATCTTATCTCAAATGATATACTGCACCGATAGATTATGGTTTCTAGATTCCAGATCATTCATATCCTGTCACATTCCCATTTCTGTATCACAATTATCTGCTTTGTAATATCGCGCAAATGTTGAACAGTGGCCGCCACCATTTTGTCTCCTCAAGCGATAGTGTGTGATGTCATGTAAGTGCCAATGCATTACATTCTTCATTATGTAATACTCATCTCGTTGAATATTTTGAAACTAATTTGACTGTAATTTGTTGCTGCCTATGGCAGCAAAAACTTTCAGTCAAATTTGTTTCAAAATATTAAACCGATTACCTGTATGATTGCTTTTATATCACATTGCCAAACTATAGCTGGCGCCTCTATGACTGAACTATATCCCGAGGAAGGCACGCCAGGCTTTTTCTGATTGGTTGAAAACTAAATCATGACAGCCATCATAGGCTGTAGAAATGTAGCAACGTTTAGCTACTAAAACCTGAATATCTTTCTTTAGCGTACAATGTCCATTTACAGGCCAAGAGGATACAATTCTTTGAAATTTTACGACTGGAATGACTGGCTTTATAACTGAGCCAGTCATTCCAGTGATAAATTCAAAAAAATTGTATTCTCTTGGCCTGTAAATGGACATTCAATAGGCAGATATTTAAATTTAACTTTATCACAAACAAGAGGCTCAAGGGGCCCGTATCGATCACCTGAACCAGAGGCATTTCAACTAGAATGCTCTTTATCAACAAGATGGCCACCAAACTGTTTATCTGACAGTTTCAAAAATTGCAAATTTGAGATCAGAATACCCATAAACACATATAAAACCAATTTTGGCCTCAAAAATCCATCAAATAAAAAAAATCCAATATGGATGCCAAACATGCTATATTTTGATTGGCCCATGGTGTCCAGGTTTTTTTGACGGCTCAACTTCCCTTGAACAAACTTTAATGGCCCTTGGTCCCTAATCATATCTGCCAAATTTCGGCCCGATCCCTTCAGCGGTTCTGGAGAAGTCGTTTTCGCTACAACTAGGTCAACCAAGATGGCCACCAAACCATTTGACAAATCAGGTTCCCTTGAACAAACTTGGTTCAGCTCTTGCCCTAAATCATATTTCATCAGGTTTGCATCAATCCCATAAACGGTTTTGGGGATTTTTAAAAACGTTTCTAAAAATCGGCCAAATTCCAAGATGGCCACTGGCCCAATTGGCCAATCAGCTTCGTTTGAACACACTTGAATCTCTACACCCTAAGTATGCTTCCTGCCAAATATAATTGAAATCGACCAGGTAGCTCTCGAGAAGAAACCATTTTAAATTTCCTATTGCTTTAGTATGGGAGCTTTTGGCGGGAAAATGATCCAAGATGGCCACCAAACCGTTTATATGACAGTTTTGAAAATTTCAAATCTGAGCTCAGAATACCCCAAGACACATACAAAACCTATTTCGGCGTCAAATCTTATCAAATAAAAAAATCCAATATGGCCGCCAAACATGCTATATTTTGATTGGCCCACAACGGCAATGTTTTTTTTACGCATCAACTTCTCTTGAACAAACTTTAATGGCCCTTAGGCACTAATCATATGTCTGCCAAATTTCGGCTCAATACCTTCAGCGGTTCTGGAGAAGTCATTTTCGCTACAACTAGGTCAACAGGGTATGAAATAATGGTCGGACATCGGTCATGTCCAATCAAATCTGGACGGGTAAAATTTTTTTACTGAACATGAATTTTGGGGAAAATTTGCAAATTTTGGAAAAAGGGAACAAGTGAACAATGTTGGTATCGCACCCAAATACGATAGCTAGATCGAGCACGCGTTTGTGCGTCATTTGCACATTTCTAATTGAAAACGATATTCACCTTGGTTACCAGTATTCGTGATCTGTCAAAACGCGTCATACCGGCAAATTCATCCTAGAGGGTGGTCTTACAATAGCTAATTGTCCCGGGAATAGTGTAAACCTTTTATACTGGCGAATTTTCTGATTTCTAATGAGGGATATAGACCGTGAGTGACTTGAAAATTAAGTCATACGGCGAATAAATGACAGATAAAATTGCATAGAACATCTGATAAATGATACCACTCAAAATCTTGTCATTTCGCTAACTAGTCTGAAAATGATCGAGTCGATGCAAAATTAGCAATGGCGGATCTACAAAATCTGCCACTGCGCACGAGTTAGTGATGTGTTCTTACACACCTTCTGTCATGAGAAGAGAATTTGGTCTCACAATTTCATTGGTTGTTGGACATAATTATATCTAGAAAATACAATGACATTACGTGAGAGATTTTCACAGAAGTTTGAGACACGTTCTTTCATGCCTTCGATACTGAAGAAGCTAATTCTTCCTCGCGATTTCCTTGGTAGCTGTATATAGAAAACCAATGAAATAGCGGGCGAGTTTTCTCACAATAGAAGTGAAGAAAGCAAATTCATAAATAATCGCACTGTAGAAGACACTTGACAACACGCGCGTTACCATTATATTCGCGTTCTACAATTAACCATTTAATGGTCAAATTTGCCTAAAACTTTTAATTAAAAATAGTTAATGGCCATTTGCAGGTCAAGAGATTATTTTTGAAAATTTACCACGGGAATGACTGTCTCAGTTACTGAATAAGCCATTTCAATGGAAAATTTCAAAAATAATCTCTTGACCTGCAAGTGAACATTTATCAGGAAAACTATCACAAGCCTTCTTTGACTTATGTGTTCTAAAGTGAAAATTTTTTAGAATTTAATTGTACATGACTGTGACAGCAGTTGATGTGTTGCTAAAATGGCATCTGAGCGAAAAGTGCCCAAAGGGGCAACCGTTGCTAAATGGAGGACCGAGTATAAGTGGTTAAGTCCTCATTTTCTGGGTCCTACAGTTGACTATGAAATTGTTCTATCTTTATGCATTTTCTCCCGTTAATGTCTTAGTCTATTTGACTTTTTGAGGACAAAAATAGAACAATTTCACAGCCAACCGAAAACCTATATTTTTCTCCAGAAATGCAGGAGATGGCCTCTGAGAGCATCTAGATTTAACAATTTTCAGGGGGAGGACCCCCGGACCCCCCATCAGGTTAGTCAACTTCCGCTTTTTTGTCAGATCAAATTGACTCTCCTTATTTCAGACCCTGGGTCAACCAAGATGACTACCGAACCATTTGTCCAATCTATTTCCCTTGAATAAACTTGGTTCAGCACTTGCCCTAAATCATATTTCATGCGGTTTGCATCAATCCCCCAAGCGGTTTCAGAGAAGATTTTTAGACGTTTCTAAAAATCGGACAAAATCCAAGATGGCCACCGGCCCAATTGGACGATCGGCTTTATTTGAACAAATTTGAATCTCTATGGCCTAAGGATGCATCCTGCCACATATAATTGAAATCGGCCCAGTAGTTCCCGAGAAAAAAACATTTCAGATTTCCAATTGCTTTAGTATGGGAGCTTTTGGCAGGAAAATTATCCAAGATGGCCATCAAACCGTTTATCCGACAGTTTTGAAAATTGTGATCAGAATACCACAAAACACATACAGAACCAATTTCGGCATCAAAATCCATCAAATGAAAACTCCAATATGGCCGCCAAACATGCTATATTTTGATTGGTCCAGGGCGGCTTTTTTTTTTACGGATCAACTTCTCTTGAACAAACTTTAAAGTCCATTAGGCAGTAATCATATCTGCTAAATTTCGGCCCGATCCCTTCAGCGGTTCTGGAGAAGCAATTTTCGCTACAACTAGGTCAACCAAGATGGCCGCCGAACCATTTGACTAATCAATTTCCCTTGAACAAACTTGATTCAGCACTTGCCATAAATCATATTTCATGAGGTTTGCAGTGAAAATTTTTAAAGACATTTCTAAAAATCCAAGATGGCCACCGGCCCAATTGGACGATCGACTTCGTTTGAACAAACTTGAAACTCTATGCCCTAAGGATGCTTCCTGCCAAATATAATTGAAATCGGCTAGTGGTTCGTGAGAAGTCGTTTAAATGAAAAGTTGATGGACGGATGGACACACGACGGATGGCCGCCAGGGCATAAGCTCATTTGGCCTTTCAGGCCAGGTGAGCTAAAAATACAAATAAATCTACCTGTGAGTTCTTTAAGGAAGAGCTGCTTTCGGTAATCCATGTCCAATGCATACCTAGGACAAAATGGGAAGAGCTCTGTCCGTGAGAAGTCAGAATCTGCGTAAAGATCTGCTAGGAGATTGTACGTAACAATGCGAAAACTGCGGATAGAAAAACATTGCAAACCTCCACATTTATCCACTCTTGTTTTCATGTCAAGCATTAATAGTCAACGGAAACTATAGTCAACTTGGACCATGTCCCTTCGCATGGTAAGAGAAGACAATTTTTGAAAACCTACCCTGGAATGAGCCAGTCATTCCAATGGTAAATTCTCAAAAATAATATTTTTTGGACCTGCAAATGAACACTGACTACATTTTCTTTAACATTAACATCAAGCCATTTAAACCATTAATGGTCAACGGAAACTGTAGTGAACTATAACCATGTCCATTTGCAGGCCAAGAAGTTTATTTTTAAAATGTTACCACTGGAATGACCAGCTCAATTAACGAGCCAGCTATTCCAGTCATGAAATTTTCAAAAATAGTCTTAACTCTTGGCTGGCAGATGGGTACTGGCTAAGCAAAAATTTGGATTTTCTTTAACATTAGCCTTTGAAATTTCTAGCCAGCCAAAATGGCCTCTGCAGTCATCTTGCGGAATGTCCACTTGCAATAAACAGATTTAGCAATTTTTTTGTAAATTTGAGTGGTAAATTCACAAAAATGGTCTGCAAAAATTATAATTATCTTTTAAAATCTTTAACGTTACATTGTAAATCATTAGATTCATTACCATCTTTAGTGCTTTGAGGCTCTGTTGCCACAAGGAAGGGTTAGATAATCTATACAGTACAGCTCATAAATAACATATTTTAAAAACAAAATAAGATATATTTTGAACATAATTGGATTGGAAGACATTGTTCAAAATATTAGACTACTGAACATTTTTTACATTGACTGACTGACTTGGGCTCGTTTCTTGTATATGTTGTCAAAATTGGACTGGACTATGTCACTAAGATTATACTGGACTGACTAGTATTTGGCAATGTACTTTTACTCGAGTACTGTTGCCTGTACTCGCTCCTAGGCAACCATGACAGTAATAATATGATATACCATATAGATTATTTGGCATAATGACTGTCAAATATTTGTTTAATATTTTACCCTTCTGGTCCAGCTGGCAGCTCAGTGTATAGATGACGCTTCTCAAATGGACATAAACCTGGTCCGGGCGTTACTTCAACTTTGGACATCAAAGGAAATGGCTCTCCTGTCTTCTCATGTAACTTTGGTGTACAAATGAGTTTTAATTTACACCCAATCAAACTATTACTCGGAGTAAAACTATGTTCATGTGACTCTTGTGTCCAGCTATTAGCTAAAGTTTCATGCCTTTGGGGTTGATGAATAGGAGAAACACTGACATTAGATTCTGTTTGAGATTTAGCAGCTAAACTCTCATAATCACTGTTCAAATAAACTTGGGAATCATCACTGGATACAGGAGAAACTGGATTAACATCAGTGGTACATATACTTTGAGCATGTGCATCAGGTTTTTGAGACAGCCACAAAAAGTTACAATCATTGAAATTCGCAAATTCTAATTCAACACTTGGAAAAACGGGAAACCCCGCCATAATATTGCCTGGTAATTGCAAAGATGTGATTGTTGGCTGGTTTACAACTATGTTGTATTTCTGATCGTCTATATGAAGCTCTGCGCCATCTATCCAAGCGTGTTTGTTAAGTATGCTTGTATCAACCTCCTGTAATCTAGCGGTATCTGGAGCAATTTTACCGCCACTGTTACTCGATGTTGACAATACATCCACATCAATAAAAGCTTGATGAAAAATTTTCATTGATAACTTCACCTCAACTTCGCCGTTGATAGTATCTGTTGTCTTACAATCAGCCATAGAACGATTTTTTACCTTTCTCTTTTTATTCTTTGAACCATGTTTTATGATATTGGTATTTAGACGAACAAAGGTTGTTTGCAGATCCTCATCCTGCAATCTGTTAAAATTGTAGGATCTCAACTTCCCACCTTCATGACTATAAGATAACGAAATCTGGAGTCTATCATCTGTTGGTGATTTTCTGACTACTACAGTCGACGACATCCGTATAGCTGTACACGTATTTCTTGCTCTAATTAAATGAATCAAGAAATGTCTTGAAAATAGTTTGAAATACATATATATCCGTGATTAGCAATATTTATCAAAACTCTTTTGGCAAGATTATTTCGCTTTCGATTTATTTTAGGTAGAAGGGGAATTGTGGTGTAACTTTCAGGAAACCTACGTGACCGACTAACCTGCCACTGCAAAATATTTGCAGACGACACAAAGATATATGACAACCCAGCTACCAGTAAGAATTAAGATAACACATCATCATCATCATCATCATCCAAGCCCGAACTGTGACAAGGACCAATAGTGTGGATAGGGTATATATAGAAGCCTGATCAGTGATAAGGACAGGCAGCTGAGGGATGTTATTAATAATGTGACAGCTCTGAATAAGTCCCATTAATTTATAATGGGTGACTTCAACTACCCACACATTGACTGGAACTTATGGAAAGCATCTGGCGAGAATAGTGACAGCAACGAGTACCTTCCATTGAGACCCTGAGGGATAACTTCCTATACCAACACAAGAAGAAGATGATTGATGGACTGAAAAATAACTGAAATATAGATTTGTAAAGCTACAAGTATCAATTAGAGTCTTCCAAATTATGAACATTATCTCATAAGAAGTTAATTGCACATCGGGGCAGGACTAAATTATCCTGAAAATAAAAGTGACAATGATTAAAAAGCAAAATGCCTGACACGAAAACTTGCCACGGAAAGGTCAGTACAAGAAGTACATCACACAGTCAGTCAGATGGAGATCAAAGTATAAATACTGAATTATTCAAATCACAAACTCTAATCAGTAATAAAGACCTGCCAGGAAATAGCATCGAACATGTAACTGCTGCCGTGATTAAAAACATTATTGATGATAAGACATTTATTACACAAATTACAGAATCGGTAACCAATGCCAGTTGCTTTCTTACTAATGTGAAGCAAGACATTTATAAGAGTTTAAGTATAGACGTAGAAGCTAACATGGAATGTGTAAGACAAGAAATGAGAGTCATTAAAGACAAAAATGATAAATTGATCAAGGAATATACAAAAATAAACATTGAGCTTGACAACCATGAACAGTACTCAAGAAGGAACTGCCTTCTGGTACACGGAATTCCAGAGTCCCAAAATGAAAATACTGACAATGTGGTATTAAATGTGTTAAATGACAAATTGGGCCTAACAATAGATCCTACCAGCATCGGATGCATCCATAGAATTGGCCCCAAGCACCCAGATATCCAGCCACCCAGGAATGCCCGAAATAGTTATTGTCTCCATAACAGACCTATCATCGTTAGATTCATATCATATAACACACGGCATGCCATATTCACCAACAAACGTAAACTAAAAGGTACAAACATTGTTGTTACAAAGAGCCTCACCAAGAGACGGTTGCAGCTACTGAAATTATACCAGCAGCACACTGTGGCAAAGTCAGCATGGTCAATTTATGGATGCATCATCTGTCTTGTTAACTCTGGCAACAAGATGATGGTTACATCAGCAAATGTCCTCGACAAGGTACCAAAATGAATACAAACTGTCACTGTATGCTCCTGTATAACATCTTGTGCTGATGTCGTAACTTTGTGGGCTTACTACCTGAATAAATGTGCTTCGTCGCCCTTGTGTATGCTTCCAAGCTGCACAAATGTGCTTCATTCATCACTTGTGTCGTATCAGTGTGTGCTTATTGACTGCATAGTCTTGCCTTGCCACCCTTGTTTATGTTTCCAAACTGCATAAATGTGCTTCAATCATCGCTTGTGTCGTATCAGTGTGTGCTTATTAACTGCATAAACGTGCCTCGTCACCCTTGTTTATGTTTCCAAACTTCATAAATGTGCTTCATCATTTACGTCATATCAGTATTTGCATACTACCTGCAAAAACGTGCTTCGTCACCCTTGTGTATGCTTCCAAACTGCATAAATATGCCTCATTGCTTGTGTTGTATCAGTGTATTCAGTGTTTGCTTACTACCTGCATAAATGTGATTCATTGCTTGTCATATCAGTGTATGCTTACTACCTGCATACAAGTGATTCATTTCTCATGTATGCCTCTGCACAATGCACTGTCACAACCATGATTATTACTACTCTGTGCCGTGTGTTATCCTGCCTTCTCTGTGACCCCAAACGTTGGCCTCTTGCATGCTTGACTTTGCTCATCAAAACAATGCTGTACAACGTTTGCATACGCCTGTGCAACATTCTGTCATATGATAATATAATTTTAATTTGTTTTGCAAATCTATGCTATTGTGCAATATCGTGACAGTCACTTGATTCTGCTTTGTACATTTCATACTGTCACCATTTGTCCTCCGAACCCTTGTCATTCTCTTATGCATGCTTCTGTGCTCAATAGTAATGATCAATATCTATATATGTCTCTGCATTTAACCAGTGTACCTGACTGTACAAATCAATTCTCTATATATCATTTCCAAGGCAACAATACACGAAAACTGCTGAGTGCTCTGGAGTTGATTTGACTGGGGGCTGTTGCTGCCTTATACAGCAACATCGTCCTGTAGGATTAATCTCAAAGTATCCAGCAGAACAACATTTACATTGTAAAGAACTTACCATAACAGAGATTTATCAATGAAAGCCACTGAAAGAGTTGGCCACTGGAATGTCAGCTTCTCAATTTCAAGTCATATGAGAAACTATGGAGCAGTCTGGAAAACTGGCTCCAGTGAACCCCAATTGTCATCATAGAGTGCCCGGATGACAACTTAATGTAGATAGCATATATGCACGCATTGCACGCACGCTTATCATACACATTGCACATATGATTATAAATCTATCTGCCAGAAAAAGTCTAACATGACTTTCTGCTGAAGAAATTGAGATCTTATTCTCATCCATAGGTAATGGTATTAGTCCGGTTACTTTGTATGCATGTTAGAATCAATTTATATGCATGTTGGAATTGATTTGTATGCATGTTGGAATCGATATATATATATATATATATATATATATATATATATATATATATATATATATATATATATATATATATGTGTGTGTGTGTCGGACAATTTAAAAACATATATAGCTATATTATAAATATCTGCACCAGCTACCAGCTGCAAGCTGGCCCTGGCTACTTTGTATGAATGTTAGAATTGATCTGTATGCATGTTGGAATAGAAATATATTTATCAAATTCGTCCCAAAATATTCAACAGCTGACCTGCTTGGGTGATTTTTTGTTTGTTTTTATCCGAAATATTAGAATTTCAGGGTTTACCTGGCTACAATAAATAATAAGCTACATGTAAGTACCAGTTAGGCAGCTACATAAATATTGATATTAATATGTTATCCAAAGTCAGTTTTAATGATTCTTTGTGTAGAATTTATGTGCACATATATGTGTCATATATTCATTAATATGCAATCTCACATGAAGAACATGAACAAGTTACAGCATCTCCTATATATGAGTGCACATGAATTTGGAATTATTTGAATTACTACTAATCTCATAAATATAAAGAATTACACATTTGTTGAAAAGCACAAAAGCACAGGCGGAGGAGGTGGTGTAGGCATGTATATTAAAGAAAATGTCAAATTTATTGAGCGTGATGATCTTTCCCATATAGAAGAATACATTCAAATAATGTTTATCGAAATCCAAACACCAAAAGGCAATAATAGAATTATAAGTACAATTTATAAATCACCCAAAGGCGTCAAGGAATGTCTAATTGAAATACTAGAAAAAACTTTGGAAACTATTCAGAAGGAAAACAAAACTGTCTACCTCATGGGTGACTGCAATATTGACCCGATGAGGCAAGCTTGCATTCACATGAAAATTTTTACAAACTTACTTAATACTTATTCATTCTGTCCAACCATAGCTAAACCAACTAGAACAGGTGATGTTTCGGCCACAATTATTGATAATGTATTCAGCAATAACATTAATTTCAGTAAAAAAACAGAAGTAAGAATTCTCGTAACAGACACATCAGATCACCTACCAATTTTTCTTCTTGAAAGACAGCAGACCTGCACAAAACCATTGTCTGAGGTAGATTGGCATACAGTTACAGATATACCGTGCTGTGAGAATGCCTACATTAAGCTCAATGACATTTGCACCAGAGTTTTCGAAGACAGCTTTCCCATGAAGGAAAAGAAAAAATTCAAACACAACCCGACTAAACCATGGCTACCAACTGGACTAATAGCTGCCTGTCATAAAAAACATACTTTATTTGACATTTATCAAATGTCCAACAAAGAATAACGAACTGCAATTTAAGAAATATAGAAATAAGTTGGACCAAATAATATGAACAGTCAAAAAAGCCTATTACTACAACAAATTTGAACAATGTCAGAATGACATAAATGAAACACGGAAAATAATTAAATCACTTTTGAATAAAAACAATGGTAAAGCACAATAAACAGTTTCTTTATAACAACAAAATAATAACCGATGACTTTGAAATTGCAACAGGATTCAATGATTATTTTGTTAATATAGGTCCAACACTTTCAGATAAAATCAAATCATCATCCTGTAGCAAATATAGTGATTACCTCACAGGCCTCTATCAATCCTCTTTTTTCGCTAATCCAGTCAGCAATGAAGAAATCTTTAATATTCTTAACAAACTAAACCCTGCAAAAAGTGCTGGCCTCAATGGATTTGATTTAAGTGGAGTATTTTCAAACACTGCACCTTAGACCTACTAATACCCCTCAACCACATTTGTAATCTATCTACCACGCAAGACATCTTTCCATCAAAACTAAAGGCTGCTCGAGTAACACCTATATACAAAGCAACGGATTCATCTAACTTCACAAACTATAGACCTGTCTCAATACTTCCACTTTTCCCCAAATGAATAGAACAACCCATGTATAATCAGCTTATTAGCTATTTAGACAAAAGGTCGGTCCAGTATACATCACCATACAGGTTTCGTGAAAAACATTCAACAATGCTAGCACTAATTGAAATGACTGAAGAAATTAATTGATTCAATTGAAAAGAAAAAGCACATAATAGCTATGCTACATGTACTTAGGTGTTAATATATAACATACATAAAATGAATTAATTAAAATAATAAAACACGTGATTAACTTAGAACGTGTAAATGTAATGACTGAACTGTAGTTTGTTATGTAACTGTCCTGTTTAATTTATTTGTATAGATGTATGTATACATGTGTAAGGTGTCCGCCAGCTGAGAGCCACCACACACTGCATGGTGGCTACCAGGGGGGAATTGTTTCGAAAATCCTCCTATTCTACTACTGTTTTCCTAAAAAATTCAAACACTCAAGGCAAACTAATCAGAAAGTTGCCTGAGCCAGATCATATGAGATCATTACTCCAAATAGGTGTTTCAGCAGGTACAGCAAATATCTCGCTCCATGTGTCCATGAGCCTGACGACTCTCCTGACCAGCCAGTTCCTGATAATGGGCAGGCACCAAATGAATGTAATACTCAAATAACATGGCATCCCTTAACACACAAATTCAGAAGCAATAGATTAATTAATCCTGACATACAAATTTTATCTGGTGACTGGGCCATTGTTTCTGCAGACTCAAATGGCAAGATCCTATACGGAATGAGATCTGGTCGTGTGCATTAACCAGTACATAAAATGGACTTATAAGATGCTATATGGTGACTAAATAGTATGTTAGTGGTCCTATAATATTATTATTATTATTATTATTATTATTATTATTATTATTATTATTATTATTATTATCGGTTACTATGTTTGCATTGTGCTATCTAGATACTTGATTAATTTTAAAATGTGGCCTGCGTTTTTTTTAGCTCCGTACATAAACCATGCTCGGATGATGCTTTGAAAAGCTGATGTTATATCTACGTTAAGTATTAAAAGTTCATTATATATTATAACACTACCTGATGCGCTATGTTCGGTACTCGCCAGATCTTACCTAGAGATGGGCGGGGCATAGCTAAAACTGGATTCCTCCATTGCTGAACATAAACCAAAATCAATCAAATCATTCATGTTTGAGGATGATGATTTGGAATTAGGTTTGAGTCATACACAATTAGCAACTGGATGACATTTAGGGAGGACTTATCACATAAACCACGTTAGATGGGGGGGGGGGTTGTTGCGTGGCCGCTCATGGCCACGCTTATATTCGGGTTGTGGCTAGAACTGCGTATAGGCGCGGCCATTTTGCGCAAAGGATTGTGGGCTCCAACAGCTCACTAGAGAGATAGATAGATCGTGCCTCTATTTTTAGTTGGAACCATAGATTTAGGATATATATATTGGCTTGATCGCTCATACGCATATGTTCACTATGGGGGGAATGGGATAGATGTCTCGACCGCTGGATCTTCACTGACTAGCCTATCATTCCGATGGTAAAGTGCCAAAACCAACGGTTTCATGGTCTGCAAATGAGCATAGGATATCTCTATGATAATGGATGGATCTGATCTGTCACCCAAGCATATGACGTCATAATTATTTACGTCATATGTAGGATGACGTCACAATTAAAATACGTGATGAATGATGTAAATAGCTTCATCAGGAACATTGAATAATCCATCAAGTGTACAAATTTTATGTCTTTACGATGTAATCCCCGGGATTTAATCAATCAATCAATCAATCAATCAATCAACTACTGTCAGTGTCGAGATGGAGAATGGGTGAGGGCATAGATTATACCATACGGTGCATTCAAAAGCTAGTCTCATATGAATTCGGCAGTGTATCAGTATATCTGATTCTTGTCTTGGTGTGGTGGTCCAGCGGAAAGATGTCTGGGTTGTTGATGCTATGCGGAATTGCAGGATGATGGTTCGATCCCTGACCGGGGAAATGATGATCAACAAAGTAAACTAACGGGTGCACTCCGTAGGGGAGGTTATCACAGAAATTGAAGTCATCGTGTTGCCAGTGTGTATAAAAAATTAAGCAAGCAAACAATCTTTATTAACAAATCCAACATGTGGACATACAGACAATATTCAACATTCTGTTGAATATGTTGATACTAATTGACTGGGCATTGTACGAATTGTATGGCCTTAGTATTTAATCAACATTTTGTTGACAATTTCAAACTAATTTTCCTGGGCGTTGTATGTTTTTTTTACCATTATCAATTGCGTCCTATAAAAGCTTCTCACAGGCGTCATAGTCAAAATGCTTAGTGAATGACGTCTCTAGCTCCATCGTGAATATTGAATAGGCCATCAAGTGTACACATTTTATGTCTTTAATTTTTAATCAACATTCTGTTGAATATTTTGAAATTAATTTGACCAGGCACTTTGACCGGGCACTGTTACGACCATAGGCAGCAAAAGCACCCATTCAAATTAGTTTCAGGATATTCAACATACCTGTATAGTTACCTTGAAATTGGGATTCTGGGAAGTCATGAATCAAAGTATATAAATTGATTCCAACACGCCGAAAGAACGGACAGAGCTTAGCTAGAAATGGACCCCACCTTTGAAATTGTCATGAACAAATTTGATCATTAAATGGCCAATACCACTTAGTAATGTGTGGTCCACCCACTTGTAATAAGTGACCACATATTTTAGCAAGAGCATTCAGATAGTTAACATTGCCCTGCCAGATGCAAGTAGACCCAGTCGCAATGGATTGATTCTCTTATGGAAAGAAGGTATAAGTTATCCAACCTGTCACGCAAGTGTTGACATCATAATCAATTATGTCACATGTAGACTGACGTCACAGTCAAAATACGTAGTGAATGACGTAGCTATAGCCATCAGGAACGTTGAAAAGTCTGTAAGCTGTGCGAATTGTATGTCTTTACTATTTAATAAACATTCTGTTGAATATTTTGAAACTAATTTAACTGTGCTGCTGCTATAAGCACCGACATCATCTAGTCAAATTAGTTTTAAAATCTTCATAGGCCTATCATCATCTCTTATTGTATTTTAACCGCCTCATGGCATAACTGCTCAAACCGGCCCCTACAGTGATCTTGAGCAATGTCAAATTGCAGGCCATGAGGAGACAGTTCTTGATAATGTACCACTGGAATGATTCTCGAGACAGTCATTCCAGATTCCAGTGGCAAATCTGCAAAAACAGTCTTCTCTTGGCCTGCAAATAGACATTCAATATCTAAATATTTTAACATTCTTCACCAAATTTAGACAGTAGAGGTGAAATATATTATGACGACAATACCAGGTACTGTGTCTGTTTCATTTCACTTATGTATTATAGCATAAATTGCTTGGATGAACATTCGAGATAGTGTATAAATTTTAGCCAATTCACAGTCTTCACTGCCCTACTGTCTGTAGGTTATGCTCGGCCTCAGATTTTCACCGGCATAAACTTGAGTTTAAAAAGTATAATTTAGCTTAAATTGCTTTCAGCTGTAACCAACATATCATATCATTGCTAGCTATAGTCATAATTAAAACAATTCTACAATGAAATAATTCCATAGTCTGCAATTCCAGACCGAAAATTGGCTTAAATCTTGGCAGATCAGTGATTTTCAGTACCATCTGTCTGCAATAAGTTTGGCTCATATTCAGTTCGAAATTCATACATATGGTCAGATCGGTATATGAATACGCTAATGAAGTATCAAGCTTAAAATGTCTACCATGAAGTAATTTCGTAGCACACACTTCCATGGCAAAAATTTGCACAAGTTTTGGCAGATCCATGGTTTTTGGTAGCCTACTGTCTGTAATAAGTTTGGCCCCAAAATGTCAGGCAGATATATAAATACCCTAATATAATATCGATTTAAAAAAATTCCACATTAAAGTAATTTGATAATACACAACTTAATAGCGACCAAAAGTTGTCAGATGCCAATAATTTACGTACCGATATCTATGTACTCTGTTTGTAACCAGTTTTCGAACATCTAGCCATGCAGAACTCGATATGCATTATTATGTGCCAGTGCTGTATGAGATATTGCATGATTCTACCATCAAATAATATCATAATTACCAAGTATGTCCATGTAGTTACTTACTCACAATATGTCCCCCATTCAAAGATAGTTGCTTCACATTAGCCACAATCGGATAGATGTCGATAGGTCCTGGCATATTGCTTGTAATAGGTTTGGCTCCAAAATTTCACTGATATGTTTACATAGATATATATGAATGCGCTAATAAAGTATAGAGTTAAAAAAATTCTACTATGAAGTAATTTCGAAATATGCAATTTAGTCGTGACTGTAGTTTTCAAATACTAATAATTTACTATATATTCAGTATCAGAATCTCGGTTTGTACCCAGACTTTCGAACATAATACCATCTAGAACTCACTTGATATTGGACAATTCTATCATTAAATATTGTTTGCAATGATGTGAAAATCTTTCTATATATCCTATAATTTAGCTCCAGATAGAATCTGAATTATCAAACAAAGAACTCCAGAATTTACGCAAATGGTCAACAAGATGGACGGAAAGATGGACGGACTGCCCCAAAATATAATCTGCTTCTTCCTATAGCCCATAGCTAATCCTATCCAAGGCTGATGCCATTACAACCATCTTAAAGATATGACACTACCAAGAAACTATCAGTATTACAATCGCAACCACCATCAGCACTACATGGGAAAGGTAAGAAACGGTAAATGATAGTCAGAACCTATGTATTATTGAATGTTAATATAACAAGATAAACATGTCTAATGACTATGTCTTTACAGTACATTGAACTTAACTTGAAGCTCACGTCTTCCTACATTATATAGTGCCGTGCCATTTTTGCAGGTATAATTTATTTTTTGTTCTATGTAGGGGTCCAATGTCTAGATATAGTCACTGTCTTTGGTGGTCAACCTGTTGTGCTACTGCAAATTGTATATTATATATAAAAATGAATTTGAAACTCAACGTGAATTATAATAATCTCCGGCCACGCTATTTGCCATTGATGCCTTGCATCAATATGTGTACTTGTATTCTATTAGAGATGCGATTAAACAAATACATGAAGGGCAAATAGGAATACGTATTTAAAGATGCGATTAAACAAATACCTGAAAGGCAAAATAGAAACACGTATTAAACCCTTTAATGACAAAATTGTGTCCAAAAAACTAAATATTTTCTTATTAAATGTCTATTTGCAGGCCAAGAAAATACTATTTTTGAAAATTTGCCACTGGAATGACTGGCTCGGTTAAATTTACAGTGGTACATGGTTTTCACTTGGCCTACTAATCGACATTCCTCAAGACCCCTGCAGAGGCCGGTTTTGGCCAGCTAGGTCATAAAAACGGCTAAAGGGAAAGTGTGTCTAAACTCTTTTCTTCATAAAGTTCATTTGGTTGCTCTCGAAATTGAAAACAATAAGCTTGACTTAGATCAAACACTACTTAACTCTCCAGGAAAGACTTGGCCCGGACATAAGCACCATTATGGTTCCACTACAAAATGAGGTGTTTCATATGGAAAATGGCGAACTCTTAACTTTGTTTCTTTTTTCCTATGCTAGAGTAGTAGCCACTACGTAATAGGGCATACAGCATCCGCATTACTAAGTTATATTCCTTTAATGTCTAGAGGTACATGGATCTGTGAATGGTCTTTAGCTGACGCCAATTCCTAGCTTGATACATACTGATTGTATTAACCATTTTCTTAGGTAAGCTATTTTATTTAACCCTTTAATGTCTAAATTTGTTCAGGAAAATCAAAATATGTCCTTATTGAATGTTCATTTGCAGGGCAAGAGAAGACTATTTTTGAAAATTGACCACTGGAATGGCTGACTCGGTACCGAGCCAGTCATTCCAGTGGAAAATTGTCAAAAATAGTCTTCACTTTACTTGCCAATGGACGTTTCTCAAGAACACTGCAGAGACCGGTTTGGGCCGGTTTCGTCATGAAAGGGTTAAAGCTGTGAGCATGCCACGCATAGTGAGTTTACATCTTAGAAGAAGGAAATACTAATAGAAACTTCCATGGCTAAGAAACCTTGGGTGAAATACCATGACATTTTTAAATATTTAGCAACTGCTTCTCCACAAGTTAGATTAAAAAATTTAAAATTCTGATAAACTGATGGTTATTCGGATTCGAGTGCTGTTTAAATAGTATTCATGAAAAAAAGCAGTATATCTAAGAAACAATACAAGATATATATTAAGCACTGATTAGACCTACAGTGATTAAGCAGTGAAGGGGTATCGATCACTGCAAGGAAGAGGATTTTGCAGGAAGCAAGGTATCGATCACTGCAAGGAAGAGGATTTTGCAGGAAGCAAGGTATCGATCACTGCAAGGAAGAGGATTTTGCAGGAAGCAAGGTATCGATCACTGCAAGGAAGAGGATTTTGCAGGAAGCAAGGTATCGATCACTGCAAGGAAGAGGATTTTGCAGGAAGCAAGGTATCGATCACTGCAAGGAAGAGGATTTTGCAGGAAGCAAATATTTACAGTTGTATTGCCCTTTGATCTATACCTTTAATCAGAAAAATCTTTTGATGAGATTAGAAAATAGAACATGCTCTGAAAATGCATATTATGAAGTATTAAAATAACTCACGATGAATCGAAATAGAGGAAGCCAGTTTCAGCTATATCACGCCCATCTCTAGCTAAGATCGACCCACCTATGTTTGCATCGATCGATCTACGGACTTGTTTATTAAATAGTAAACACATACAATTCGTAGAACAACACTTAGTCCGTCTTCAATTATGTGTTCGTGACGTACTTATCTACGTCATTTATGACGTCATTGATTATGACGTCACCATACACGTAACCTACTTGATTATGACGACATATGATGGATGGATAAACTGGAAATCTCCATTGCACTTATTTTCTACTAATATGTACGTGAGTAGTGTGACCGTTGGTGAAGAAATTCAGAACATCTTAGACGCAGTGATATACACCCTTCAACAAAAGCTGACCTTCATTTCGCAAGCAGTACAGAAATTCAGAATGTACTATGAATGGTCTTGATATGCTGTAAGTGGAAAACCTGATAACGCAGGTTACTGGGCTGGTACTGAACCAATACCGGACGCATGCTGGTCGGTATTGGCCAAGTACTGGCCTAGTAACCAGTGCAATCACGGTTGATAAAATAGACCTGGCTTTTCACCTACATCAGTAAGAGTTTCTGCACTAGTGAGATCTGAAATAGATCCTAGCTCTATAAGTCAAATATTAATGATGTGATCAGACGCTTGAGGACGATCTGTATCTTTTACCTAGAACGATATGTGGTAATCTGGAGGCACAATCCAAAAACAGAGGCGTGGCTTCGTTCGAGAATACACCTCTAATGTAATGACTGGTCATCATCTTACGTCATCACACCTACTAAACTGGTACATCGACCCCACGTCGGAGACCAGACAGGTTGGGACCCAGGCTATATCCGCTATGGACTGTTAAAGCAACACTGTGCATGGTGTTGATTGCGGTATCATATTAACCCCTGTATCATTAGCTTGATACATACATTAACCCTTTAATGACAAAATTTGTTCAAAAAATTTAAATATTTACTTATTAAATGTCTATTTGCAGGCCAAGCGAAGACTGTTTTGAAAATTTACCACTGTATATTGTAGAAGTAAATTTTCAAAAATAGTCTTCTCATGGCCTGTGAATGGACATTACTCAAAACCGGGTTTCCAGAGGCCGGTTTTCGCGGATTTCATTTCGTCACGAAAGGGTTAAAATCAATTCGGTCTATCCAGTGCTCATTTGATATCAGCATTTATGCAACGTCCGCAAATTCTTGTTCTTATTTTGTGTGCGACAGATTTAATACGACAGTAAGAACTGTTGCTGCCAAATTAATTCAAATTAGTTTCAAAATATTCAACAGCATGTTTATTAAATAGCAAAGAATTACAAAGACATGCAATTCATACAACGTGCCGGACTGTTTGAGATTTAATGACGGTCTATATGGAACCCTTTGTGACGTAATGATTGTGACGTCAATCATACATGCGCTGAGCTGATTATGACGTCATGCTAGTTCAGTTGATGGATGGATACTCTGGAAAGGTGATTCGATGTAAGAGATGGGTTTGTAAGTTCCAAGTCAACAACAACAACAACAACAACAACAACAACAGCAACAACATTCGGCGCAATGAATCTACCTATGTATGCTAAGTATAGCAACTGTCTGAGATCTGCGACACATAAAGAACTAAAGAACCGAAAAATCTATGTGACACGCTATTGAGATATCAATAGTAACTGCTTGCTGACAGTCTCCTGAAATAGCCACATGATCTCAAATAACAAAGAGAATTTCCCCTGATTTTTCTTTGTTTATGGTAGGCGGTCTTTTCCTACATGAATCGCCTTTACACGACAATGAGCTTATTTTCTACTAATAAGTACGTGAGAGGTGTGACAGGTGGTGAAGAAATTCAGAACATCTTGGACGCAAAGTGATTTACACCCTTCAACAAAAGCTGAGCTTCATTTCGCAAGCACTACAGAAATTCAGGATGTACTATGAATGGTCTTGATATGCTGTAAGTGGAAAACCTGATAACGCAGGTTACTGGGCTGGTACTGAACCATTACCGGACCCAGGCTGGTCGGTATTGGCCAAGTACTGGCCTAGTAACCAGTGTAATCACGGTTGATAAAAGAAACCTGACCTTTCACCTACATTAGTAAGAGTTTCTGCACTAGTGAGATCTGAAATAGATCCTAGCTCTATAAGTCAAATATTAATGATGTGATCAGACGCTTGAGGACGATCTGTATCTTTTACCTAGAACGATATGTGGTAATCTGGAGGCACAATCCAAAAACAGAGGCGTGGCTTCGTTCGAGAATACACCTCTAATGTAATGACTGGTCATCATCTTACGTCATCACACCTACTAAACTGGTACATCGACCCCACGTCGGAGACCAGACAGGTTGGAACCCAGGCTATATCCGCTATGGACTGTAAAAGCAACACTGTGCATGGTGTTGATTGCGGTATCTTATTAACCCCTGTATCACTAACTTGATATATACATTAACCCTTTAATGGCGAAATTTGTTCAAAAAATTTAAATATTTACTTATTGAATGTCTATTTGCAGGCCAAGAGAAGACTGTTTTGAAAATTTACCACTGTAAATTGTAGTAGTAAATTTTCAAAAATAGTCGTCTCATAGCCTGTAAATGGACATTACTCGAAACCGGGTTTCCAGAGGCCGGTTTTCGCGGGTTTCGTCACGAAAGGGTTAAAATCGATTCGGTCTATCAAGTGCTCATTTGATATAAGCATTTACGTAACATCCACAAATTCTTGTTCTTATTTTGTGTGCGACAGATTTAATACGACAGTAAGAACTGTTGCTGCCAAATTAACAAAATATTCAACAGCATGTTTATTAAATAGCAAAGAATTACAAGACATGCAATTCATACAACGTGCCGGACTGTTTGAGATTTAATGATGGTCTATATGGAACCCTTTGTGACGTAATGATTGTGACGTCATAATACATGCGCTGAGCTGATTACGACGTCACGCTAGTTCAGTTGATGGATGGATGCTCTGGAAAGGTGAATCGATGAGAGAGAGAGAGAGAGAGAGGGGTTTGTGAGTTCCAAGTCAACAACAACAACAACAACAACAACAACATTCGGCGCAATGAATCTACCTATGTATGCTAAGTATAGCAACTGTCGGAGCTCAGCGACACATAAAGAACTAAAGAACGGACAAATCTATGTGACGCGCTATTGAGATATCAATTGTAACTGCTTGCTGACAGTCTCCTGAAATAGCCACATGATCTCAAATAACAAAGAGAATTTCCTCCGATGTTTATTTGTTTATGGTACGCGGTCTTTTCCTACATGAATCACATTTACAGGACAATGAGCATCTGTGATTAGCAGATATCGTAGTAATCAAGCTATACATACTTCAAACATTTGTATGTGTGCATAAATACTTAGCTGGTGGCCTGCTTAAGACATATTATTAACACGTTATCATATGCAACGACGAAAAGTAAGAAACTCACATTATTATATTACCACACGCGTCTGACCGTCTCATCAGCAAGGAACGGTATTTAATCGGACTTCATAAATTAACGCGTGAGGTAAGGTGAAATCGTGTTAGCGAATTAAATCTTTTTTTTGTTTTCTCAAATCGTTATGGGCAATAACTATAGAATCACAGTTTAGAAGATGACAGTCGTTGTTTCACTAGGCTTATTCCTTCTCTGATTGTGTTGTGCTTGTAGATCTCCTGCTAATGGATCTTTCCAGTTTATCCATCCATCATATGACGTCATAATCAACTACGTGACACGTATGATGACGTCATAATCAATGCCGTCATGAATGACGCCGATAAGTACGTCACGAACGCATAATTGAAGACGGACTACGCGTTGTTGTACGAATTGTATGGTTTTACTATTTAGTAAACATTCTGTTGAATATGTTGAAACTAATTTGACTGGGCGATAAGCAGCAACAGCACACAGTCAAATTATTTTCTGAATATTCAACAGCTTAGTTGTATAGTTTTCTGGAAAATTGATATTCAGCGCGTTCTGGGATCGATCCCACCATGAGCGATTTGTGGGTGGAGCTTAACTACGGATGGGCGGGGCAAAGATGGAAAGGTCCATTATGTCGTATTCTCTAAGTACGCAATAGGCCTATTCTGCATTACATTGTATCTGTAGTAGATGCTTATCAAATGCTTTTCACACATCACATACTCTCTAAACCTATTCAACTGACATCAAAGCCAATAATAAGCAAAACAGTATACTACACATGTTTTTCATAGAAACGGTCATCAGCAACAGCTTCTGACGACCGTCTCTTAGATAGATGCATATGGCGTGACTTTTTGTATTAATTCGGCATTGATATCATTCGAATTCATTTAGAGTATGGGTGATGTATTACAAAAATCCTAAAATGTAAAGATCAGTCACTGAGAATTCAGCTCTCAAAGGTTCAAATTGGTTCCAACACGCGCAAATGGTTGGAGGAGATTGGATATAAATAAGAGGGAAATAGCTGAAAGTGGGTCACTTAAAAGATAACTAACCTCATCTCATGATATCCATACAAATGATCTAATAGGCAGTCATAAACTATGCATGAAGTTTTAAGCTTTTATCATCCCGTCAAAGAAAGATATTCAGGCTTTTGTAGCTAAATGTTGATACATTTCTACAGCGTATGATGGCTGTCTGTATTTACGTTTCAAACAATCTGAAAACACCTAGCGTATCTGCCTCGGTATACGCGCTCAGTCATAGAGGTTCCATCTATAGCTTGACAATGTGTTATACAAGCAACAATTTAAGTAAGCTGTTGAATATTTTGGAAGTAATTTGAAAGGAAATTGGCGCTGCCTTAGGCAGCAAAAACTTCCAGTCGAATTAGTTTCAAAATATTCAACAAGATGATTATTACATGATAAAGAATGCACTTACATGCCATCATACACTATCGCTAGAGGAGACAAAATGGTGGAGATCGCTGTTCAACATTTATTTGATATTACAAAGCAGGTAATTGTGATAGAGATAAAGAAATGTGACAGGATATGAATGATATGGTACATATTAATCATGATCTATCAGTGCAATACAACATTTGTGATGAGATGAACATCCCTTTAGTCTCAGAGATTTATTAGTTAAACAAATCAGGCACCTTGCCGCTATAAGCTGTGCAACAGAACATGCATCTGACTGTTCCAAAGTTGACATTTCTTATAGACTGGTTTGACCATAAGCTAACTTAGGAGAACTCTCCATATAAGAGCATATAATACCGCCACTGATGCTGGACAAATAGTGCTAGTACTAGACTATAATATGGATGAGGATACTACATTATATAACATTACCTTAATAAAGGACGAGATTATGCCATTTGAAAATGAAACTCAGCTTCAACATTACATGATTTGGAACGAAAATATTCCGGAGTTTCTTATCCATACACTACCTATAGTGTATTTTAGTTTTGGAGCCTGTTTAAACACAACACTCTTTATCTACGTTATGGTGTCAGGACGGTGGAAGTCGCCCACATTTACAGTCATTGGCAGTTTAGCTATTGCTGACACCATGGTGTGCCTTGGGTCTGTTACTTGGGCTGGCTTTGTCTATCCCGTGATTACCAACACACATTTATGGTGGATGTGCCATTTGTCGATGCTTCTTGGTTTCGGTGGATTGACGATAGGTGGGGATATTCTGATCTTCTTTGCAGCTTTGCGTTTTTATCAGCTAAGGTATCCATTAGCTGCTCGCGTACGAGTCACGTGCAAGTTCGTTATAAAAATGCTGGCCTGTGTTTGGGCTGTTTACTTTACCTATGGAGGTGTTCTTAGTAGTATCATGTATCGATCTAAAGAGGTATTAATTGCTGGAAAAACAGAACTTGTTTGTGAGCAGATAGGGAGTGAGCATATTGCAAACATATTATACTTAATAACCAACACAATTACTCCATGTGTTTCTATTACGGTACTACACCTAGTAAAGCACTTCACAGTCACACGGTCTCAAAAGGAATTTGAAGGACAGCAAAAAAGAATGAACACTGATGCCCGTGCCGTATCCATAGTTATTATCCTGTTTATTATCTGCTGGGTTCCTGTAAATGTGTACGTCGTTACCGCCGGAACAGGATACAAGAATTACCATATGTTCCAAGATGAGCTTTATTTACTATTCCTATTTTTCACAGCCTGTAACAGTACGTTTAATCCAATCATCTACTGCATTGCGGCTAAAACAGTGCGAGACGACTTTATCAGATTTTTCTGTTGTCTGGGAACGAAGGGCCATAAAAGATAAAAGATAAAAGTGATGTCACATTTTTCTTTGGCTCTACAGTTAAAGTTAATTTTACAATTCTAACGACTGCAATCGAACCTTATTATCAAATAGAATGGGGAACTCCAGAGCTTCGGAATTGCAGTTCTTCAGATAATCATGTGACTTTTCGAATGATAGCCAATTCGGTATATATCTATGGTAACTGCATTATTTGTGCTCTTTAAGGCAACTATTATATATTCTGTGATGCTATGCATACTGTGACTTCAATTGATGAATCAAATTTTAGCTATGTCCCGCCTAGCAGCAAGTGTAGCAAATACTACGGCCCTCAGACATTGAGGTAGGGGGTGGGGGTGGGGGGGGGGGGGTTGGCATGCGCCAATAATGAGAAGAAAATGTTTCAAACATATTTCAATATGATTAATAAAAATATCAAACAATTACTGTAACTATCACAAGAACATATTTCTATAGCTATATAAAGCCATTTTATTACGGTCAACTTTCAATGATAATAGGCAAATGCAGTGAAACTCTCGTAAATTATGCGGCAAACCGAACTTTCTACAAAGTGTATCTAATTGTCCTGGCTGCATGTGCAGGGGGCCTAAAATTGAGAGGCCGTGGGCCCAGTCTAGAGAAGTGATGCGCTAGCTGTTATGGCTGTGGGACCTAGCAATAAATAAAATCTAGTTCCGACTGAAATTAGCCAAATTGGAAATGCCACCCCAAAATATAATGGTATCCTAGCGTTTTCAAACGTAAATATCTGGCTTGTCCAACTGGATTAAATCAAGCTACTATTTATTTTTGGCGTAATCCAGTTTTAGGCCTATAACCAAACAAAAAACGACTGTGCGTCTCATAAATTCTTGTCTACTTTCGCTAATGTAACATTGATTATTATTGGACTGGGTTGAAATTGTATATTATTTTTAATTAAATCGTCTGATTTGGTAAGTTTCATTCCTACTTAATCGAAATTTCAAACTTGATGGCGAGCTGTAAGCGGGTTTCTTCTCCACGTAGGCAAAATTGTAGCTGTTTCGCATTATTCTCTAAAGGTTACAATAACGAAAGTGACAGATAAGAATTGATCTTTCAGGTTTAGCTATGCCCCGCCCATCTCTAGCTAAGCTACACCCACACCTGGCTTGCGTTGGGATCTATCGATCTTTGAACATCCTGACTATAAATTTCCAAATAACTACACATGTAAGCTGTTGAATATTTTGAAACAAATTTGACTGGGCGCTGTTGCTGCCTAAGTGACAAATAAGAATTGATGAATATTGTGTAACACAGTAGGTTTCTGACTAAAACAACGAATTGTAATCCGTATTTATATAAGAATAACCATACACGATTCAAATCTAGCCAACTCTTACGAATCCTTTGTTAAAATTTTAAACTTTAAATTCGTTTTAAAAAATGAACTGGTGTTTAGACAGCATCATCATTCACCAAAACCTTATCCGAAATATACAACAGTCTATTCATTCAGCAAAAGATAGAATATTAATATCAGAGTTGCAAGGGTTATATTAGATTAATGAGAACCTGAGAGTGACAAGCTGGATCAACGTTTTAGATTCATTGAAATAAGTCACATTTTAGCGATGTGAGGTGTTGTTGACACAAGAAGAACCATATTGCCCACCGACATGACGTACCACCATGAGACCCACATGTCAGATAAATCCCTTAGCTTACAGTCAGGTTCCTTAGCTGCACCCCACATGAACAGTTCGACAGATAGGTAACACATAAATGCACATTTCCACACGTCATGTTCAAGTTTCTGCTTAGCATCTGGCATTGCTGTGAATGGACATTTCCAGTGTTAGGTATGGCCCGCTCATCTCTAGTTAAGCTCCGCCCACACCTCGTGTGTGTTGGGATCAATCGATCCTCAAACCTCCTGACTATCAATTTCCAGAAAACTATATAGCTAAGCAGTTGAATGTTTGATACTAATTTGACTGGATGCTGTTGCTGCCTATGCCTATTGCAGCAACATCGCCCAATCAAATTAGTTTCAAAATATTCAACATAATGTTTATTAAATAGTAGACATACAATCCGTACAACGTGCCAGACTATTAAACGTATATGACGGACTCAATCGAGTCATTTACGACGTCATGATTATGACATCATCCTACCTGTCGCGTAGTTGATTGTGACGTCATGTGATTGATGAATGATCTAGAAATGTCCAGTGACATAAGTCGCATTTTTAGCGATGTGAGGTGTTGTTGAGACGAGAATAGCCATATTGCCCACAGACGTTGCCCACCACCATGAAACCGACATGCCAGATAAATCCCTTAGCTTACAGTTAATGTAGCTCGCTGGGGTACGCGCTGGTCTGTTGTATTGCTCTGCTCCATTGCACCACATGTACAGTATGCGCGGGAGGGCTGGTTAACTATGGTTCTCAGGGTTACGGATCCCGTATCGCAACTCTCCAGAAGGTACAAAGACCGGCTTCTAGACCCGGTGGAACGATAATGTTCCAGTGGGACAGTGCGACCATTGCCGCCGAGATTGAACCTCACGGTCTCATCCCAACTATTCGTGCCACCGGTATGTCGGTCCATAAACTAACTTAAAAGTCTGGACATGATAATAATTAACAATAAATAACTACACAAACAATGGTCCTCGTTTGCTAGCAAGTGAGCAAAATAATACAGTACATAGAACCAAACTGGTGCAATTTCTACGTGGGCTCGCTGAAGGTACGTCACAGATTCGTAAATCCTGTGAGGTATCCCCGCAGGGAGCATCACAACGAGGATACTTAAATAGTTTAATATAAACCAATTATACCCCTTACATACACAAAATGTTATTGTTGCGAGAGGAAAGTGCCTCATGCGGGCCTCCGTCACAGGAAAATACCTTCAATGCCGAAGCGGGGGAAAAGAGCTGGCAAAAAGGGCCAATCTTTTGTTCAAACAAAAAGCTATGTGCAGTGGGTCAATCCTAGTGAAACTATAATTAATGTGATGCACGCTGGTTTACGTGAAGGTGGGACGGATGATTTCCGGAGAGTTCATAGGTCACTCTCTTATGTAGGACCAAAGATACTGCATTGGTCGTTGCCGCTTTATTTATGCGGACCTTCTGCTAAGTTCTAACCTACCATTTAGTTATTAGATCTGCTTCCAAGCTTTCGCCGCAAGTGGCAGGGATTCCTACCTATCTTTTGACACATAAGTCTAACTGGCAAAGATGCCCAGCTTCCCGAAGGTCGACCCGCATAGCATCATCCTCAGAAAGACAGCGTGCCATACATGTTACGGAGCGACAGCTCCAGAATCACATGGCGATCCAGTCACCATCGCACCATAACCACATATAACATCACCACGACAATTTACAGCTCACATAAGCAATTTAGAAAGCGCAATAGTATTTATAGCAGGGGGTAGGGGTAAGAGGCAGATATCCATTGGTAATGATCTTCCCGTGAGGGTGTGTTGGGATCTAAGACCACGCCTAGTCACCATACTGAGTTGGATGGAGATCTGTGTCCCATCCATCACCCATTTGTTACAGAATTAACATTTCATCAGTCATTAGGGTTATGTTCCAGAATGCTCAGAGATGCACTGCAGGTTGGGGTTACATAATATAATTTCTTTTCGCATTACTTCCTACATTGGTGGGGGTATCTAAACTAACTATTATCCGAAGATACAGGGGGAGTGTATGCGAAATCGGTACTTTAGTTATCACTGCTCGGAAACCGTAATGGTTTCCCAGAGTCGGATCTTGCCAACATGTCGATTGGAAGTCCGGACAATTATTGAGCGGCTGGAGGAGAGTAGAAAGATACAATCACTTGATATTAATAAGAGGCCCTAAGATAATTGGCCAATTTATACTACCTAGCCGGTGTGTGGGTTACATATCCGCGATGGCCGGAAAAGAGGCATACACAATGTGTCTCTTACTGAGAGATTGTCTCTAACCTATTTAAACCTATCATTTCGAGCTGGAATATCCAGGTTTAGTCGGTCACATGTCAGGTTCAAGCAATGTGAGCATGATCAGTGCCCTCGGTGTAAAATTGATGGCGGGGGAAATAGTGCAGCGGATATAGTTTTGCAGTATAGTATTGCCTAGCGTACTGTGTCCTAGAGTTTTTATATAAACAAAACAGAATAACTAGGATGGCTACTGGCCATAGAAATATCTAAATAAAACAGTGTTAACAGTATATTATGTCATAGGACCTTATGGCGCTCGTTAGTTGTAATCACACCGAGATAAGGATAATATATACAGTATGAAACTGAAAATATAAAAATGCAGTCTTAAGACCGGGAAGGTACCTATTAGTCATCAATACCCATTGCGGAAATAACGAATAACACAATAGTATAGTTACTTGAGTACCTATTGGTCATCGGTACAGTAAGAGTTCATAAATCACGGGAATTGATGCGCTACAGATGAGGTGGCACGATTCCGAAGTTGCTGCGAAGATTTCTGCAGGCGGACTGTTGATGCGGCTCACTCTCAAGATGGTGAAGGAGAACGGTTATAGAAAGATGTCCACTAGATAGTCAGAATAACTAATACATACATTTACACAGTAAATTGTAAAGTGTCCGTCCGGTGACAGTACTTTGACAGTTGGCCGTAACATAGAGGGATAGAGTGGTAATTAAATATGCATGTACATAATTGGGTACACCGTGCAGGAAACGTCACATAGCTCTTGCGACGCACTAGGCAGAGTCCCACCAGACTGTGGTCTAAAAGTTAATTAAAACACATGACATGCTGCGTGAAAGTTTGATACCACTTTTCAGCGTGGTCCGGCAAATCCACCAAGAATCACCTCGGCTCTACATCCTGTAGAATTTACCCCATCCACAAGAAACTCCTCTGTGAGTGTTCCAGAAAGGGAGTTCTTCTTATTTAGTTAATTTTCCCTGGGATGGCCGTCGGAGAGCATACACAAACTGGATTCTGGATCCAAGGATGCTCGCCGGCGCAGGAGATCTGAATTCTGAAGGGCACTGTGGCGGAATAGGTTGCCACAGTCAATAAGTCAGCTAGCCCACGTCTAGAATTGCGCTGGTCCAGCAACATTGCTGTTGTGTCGGCTGTTCCTCGCCGAATGCTGTCGAGTCTTGATTTTTGGCTCTTTTTATACTACTCGTGACGTCAGAAGCAGGATGCCCCAGCCAATAAGTGGGCGAGCAGTAACCAATCAGCGTGCAGCTAGAAAGGGTGACGTGGCAATCACGTGATCAGCGCATTCCCAATTCATTTAATACATACACGCGATTACGATGTCAAAGTAATATTTTGAAAATAATTTAAGTGATAACTCGTCCATTACTGGTTCGATTTTAAAAAGGTAAAAAAGTTCTGAAATCCTCGTTTCATTCCGGTCCTGACCAGTATCAAGAAGGACGAGAATGGAGTGATTTGAAAAAAAATCACCAGTACCAACTCAGTACACTATAAGCATACACTCTCTCCCAATACTGACACGTGTTGCCAGAGAAGCTCTGACGCGCGTACATGCACGCTACACGTTCTAACGGACTTAGTCATTTTAACGAAACCTCTCCCATAGGGCTTTATACACGCATACTATCCTACACAAGGGGCATGCTTGGAATGCACCCGGAGTGGTCATGCCCTAAGGGCTGGCGTTATGGCCTACTGACGTTCATATCCTTTCACTGGTAAGAAGGTCCATACCCTCGCCTGGGTTATCTCTCTTCTATTGACGCCAGCCGACTCATTGTCGAACCGAATGACGTGTGAAAGTGGCGCAGCCTACGGTCTGCAAGGCATGGCCTAATGACATCCATATCGTTGACAAAGCATAGGTCAGCTGCTAAGCTGTCCATACCATCGTCATTTATAGCTCAGATCTATTGACGCCAGCTGGCTCGGTGTCGGGCCTAATGGCCTATGAAAGGGGTGTAGCTTAATGCGCTAACACATGACTGGACCTACATTTCCTAACTTAATACAGTTTTAGAGCGATATCTACGTTGATAGAGAGTTATGTCTGTGTCGATGTGACAACTTTGCTGAAAATACGTCTGGACTCATTCAGTCAAAACGTTTTCAAAATACCGATCATAAACCTCTATAACTGCTACAAACATTCAATTCACAGGAATGTCTATTCTATTCGTTAGTGTTTAAACAAGCTCATACTCGTTACGCCCCACCACACCACTCTACACCCCACCCTACCACTCTACACCCCACCCCGCCACTCTACAACTCACCTCACAACTCTAAAAACCAGCAACCATATGTCAAACAGATCTAAGACAATGGTCTAGGTGAGATTTTTTCCCTAGAAACCGGATATATATGCGTGACACATGCCTGAACCTACACGATCTTAGCTTAATCACGTTCTAGAGTGCCGAATCTGCGTATATGTGGCAACTTTGCTATACATATTTCAGGGATGGGTGGTTGTCATTCAGTCTAAGGTTTTAAAAATACTCTTGTTTAAACTCTCATATACTCGTTACTGAACCCTAAATAACGTGATCATAATAATAATAATGACTCATAACTCTATGACCACGTCTGCTAAATGTTCTACCATGTGAGTTTCATGTATCCGCCTGTCCTCGAGTTTCTTCATTCGACTCTCGTGTCCATGAGCGTGCCAGCAGGTACATCTCTAGAAGTCGGGTCGGGGTTAAAATGATACCACCTCTCTCTACTGGCAGCCATTCTTCGATCAGCGGCTCTCACCGCCCTCTCAATTCCTGAGGCATAGGAATTTGAGACATGGGACCCATAAATATATACCATACCAGTAGAGGAGAGGCGAGCAAGGCCACTTTTCTCACCTTTTTCATTTGTTCTTCCCTTTGTTCTTTCCTTTGTTATTTTGACCCATTTTTTCCTTTGATCTCTGCCGCATTGGCAATTAGCCAAGCAAGGAAAAGGGTCCAGCCCTCTACTGTTTTGATTGAATTTTAGATGTAGAGGATGTCCATAAGCCGCTCATTAAATCATGTGATTCCTGTCATCCAATGAGGTGAGATTAAGGGTAATTAGCGTAATTATTGACAAGGGTTAATGAGGGTATTTAAGGATGATTGACAGGTTAGATGTCTGGACTCATCTTTTCCTGACTCTGTGAACTCATTCAATCACGAACCCCCCACACCCTCTTTAAATCACCTGCCACCTGGCATCCAATGAGGTAAGCTTAAGGGTAATTAGCATAATGCTGATTGACAAGGGTTAATGAGGATAATTAGGGGACAATCTCTTGGAGCCATGCCACACGCACACGGGTTAATGTTCTGCGTAATGATTATTGACCAGTTGCATGTCTGGACTCGTCTGGACTCCGATGAGGCGAGCTTATGGGTAATTAGCGTAATGACGCATGACACGGTAATGTATAGTATAAGTGTGATTGGCAGGTCTGGACTCATCTTTTTTCGGACTCTGGGAACTCATTCAAGCATGGGAGATTAATGCTAAATGGTCCCTCTATCACGTAAGGACAATCGGTTTGTTATTACTCCAACAGATTAAAATTAACTAGTTGAGCTTTAAAACAACTCTGACCGCGTGTAACGATCATCAGAGTCGTACAAAGTTCAGCGAATCAATTTTCTATCGAGTTAGGGAAATAACTACTGATTACGTTTTTAACGTGCCTCGAATGGCCACTCAATATTGGGAACAAATTCCAAACTAAGTTGGACGGGTTATAGGCTATGGTTCTTTTAGTTTTCAATGTGTTATATGTTTATGCATATGGGAGATGTGGTTATAAGACGCATATCTTATCTTGCTTTCATTAAAACAAAAATAAAATCTGTTTAGACCAACATCCAGCAGTGAAATTGGCTTCTAAATATTCAATCGCTTACACGTATAGCTTTCTGGAAATTGCTAGTCAGGGAGTTCAGAGATCGATCGATCCCAACATGCTCTAGGTGCGGGTGGAGGTTAGCTAGAGATGGTAGGGGCCTACCTAAAAATGGAAAGGTCTATTAGCATGCTGTGGGCAATCAGATATTTCGTTATAATCACTTAATAGACCATCAAGTTGTACGAATTGTATGGCTTTACTATTTAATAAATATTATGTAAATTGACTAGTCGTTGTTGCTGCCATAAGAAGTAACATCGCCCAGTCAAATTAGTTTCAAAATATTCAACAGCTTACACTTATTCTTTTCTGGAAATTAATAGCCAGGGGTTTCAGAGATATATTGATCACAACATGCTCGAGGTGTGGGTGGAGCTTAGCTAGAGATTGGTGGGGCATAGCTAAAATGGAACAGTTCAGGTCTATTCCAAACATCAACCACTTTCCTGTTTGCATAACCTGAACTTGTGATAAGGAGATTTTGTCCTTAAAAAGGGTCTAAGAGCTCTACCACAGTAGTTTATTTCTCAAACTTACACATACTTCATCTACCTATCGTCTCTCTCTCTCTCTCTCTCTCTCTCTCTCTCTCTCTCTCTCTCACGTGCGCACAACCGCACGCACGCACGCACGCACAGACACACACGCGCACTATGACAACACGTCTAACGTGATGCATAGCTCATTACCGTAACAGCTCGTAAATTTGTGATAAGGCTTCGTTAATATTGTTTTAAGTTGTAATATATTCCGCGTATATTTACGCTTTTTTTCACTCAGATTTATATATATACATATTTCGATTCGCTTATGGAGAGAGTCTGTGGACCAGGAGAAGCTTATCTTCTGGAATTAGTCTGCAAATGCAACACGATTAAGGTGTGGGAGGAGCTTAGCTAGAGCTGGGTGGGGCATAGCTAAAAATGGAAAGATCCATTAGCGCGCTGAGGGTGACTGGATATTCCACTATAATCGCTTAATAGACCATCAAGTTGTACGAATTGTATTTCTTTACTATTTAATAAACATTATGTAGAATATTTTGTACTAACTGGACTGGGCGTTGTTGCCGCCATAAGCAATAACTTCGCCCAAACAATTTACTTTCAAAATATTCAACAGCCTACCCGCATAGTTTTTTGGAAATTGATAGGCACACGTATTACCAATATTAAAAATTGTTTCAACAAGATTGAAGTAAAACTCCCTGATCACTATAACATCCCAATACATTCCACTCATGACCAAAAACTGTAATGACTCGTAGACATGCACGAGCGTAGCATTCATCCAAGGCAATATGGGCAGCAGTTGGGCTAGTAGAACTACACGTTTCTCTCACACACCCCACACCCCCAACCATTGTTATGAAATGAATTTAATTCAGGATGAGTCATTAGCCATCTTCGTTATTCGGCTAATTAATTAGGTTTTTGCCCCATAACATTGCCTATATACAGTACAGCTCAGAGGAAAGATGACATGTCTATAAACGTGAACAGAAAACATGTTAGTAAGAACGGTTCTCTTCTGTATTTTGAGCGTAAATGGATTTGAAGACAATTGCTGCCTTAGGCAACAATGTCTTTCAATCCAGTTACATTCAAAATATTCGACAGTACATTTTATTTTGTTTTGTGATGGACTGTACTCTAAATTTATTCCTAAGTCAGATATAAAGCAAGCGTAATCGATTTTGCTTACAGAGCCTTAAGTTTGGTCGGGGTCATTAGCCACATGGGTTGTGTGTACTCCTCGAGGCTACACCAATTCAATTCAAGTTGATTTCAATAACTTCTTTGAAGTACACGAATATATAAATTAATGTATAAATGATAAACCTACTTAGTTACAGACACGCATGGTATTATAATGCCATTAAATTGTAACATCTGCAGACTGTTCAGCGGTGTGGGGCCGTGGTGGGTCTGGTCATGCACAGCAATGGAGACAGAATCCCGGTGTGGAGATGCTAGTTTGACATTGTGACATGCCTAGGTATATTGAAATTGGGATTTTGAGAATTCAGGGTTCAAAGTATAGAAATTGACACCCACCATGGGCACAAAGCGTGGGCTTAGCTTAGCTATAAATGGACGGATCGTAGCGGGAAATGAGCAGGGCATAGCTAGAAGTGGGAGTGGCATAGCTAAATGAATCACTCTATTCCATGGAATGATACCGATGCTATAACGGTATATTACTCAATTTCATTCCACTTTAGACAATAAATATTGTTGTTTTTTCGTGCGTGCGTGCGTGTTAGTAGTCCATGGTGACGTTACGATCACCGTCAATACTTATAATGTTATTGGAATCAGCATATTACATAGGATATGCATATGGGCTCTGTTACTAGCATAAACACATAGTCAATTTTCTGGAGATCCACGTGCCTGCGTGTAGACAGATACCTTACGCATATCAATACTTTCAGTATCAGATCCATCATCATCACCACCAGAATCATCATCATCATGAACGTCATCATCAAAATCGGCATGCAGATTGTTGCTTATGTACCCCGTGATCAGAAACTCCCATTTGCGAAATGCTGCGAAGACGGCTTCATCATATGCATACCCCTCGGTGGTAAAATTTTTAGTTTCCCTGTGAATTATTTTAATGAGCATAGAGTTCTGTAATCTTTTCGACTGGCGCATTATGTTGGTACACTTTGTAACTAATGCATCAGCATATACGGAAATAGACTCGCTGTCTACGACTTTGGGGTCGATGTTCGCTTCACCACCCTCATCTTCTAAACTTGATTGTTCAGCGTCTAAGTCCTGCTTAATATTTTGGAATATGGCGAATAGCTCTCAATTTCCTGTGACTTGTTTTTCATCTTCACCTTCATCATCGCTCTCAGACTCTGTTCAGTCATTGTCTATGCCCTCTTTTTCATAATCACCTTCATCATCACTCTCAGACTCAGTTAAGGCATCACCGCTCTCAGACTCTGTTGAGCCATCACAAGTTTTAATCACCGAATCAATAGGCATATCATCTTCACTCTTCATTTCTGTCATTTCTTTATCTTCACTCTCTAGATTCACGCTATCTTCCTTGCTATGGAATCGGGTCTTATGCCACTCCAGGCATGCGACTTAGCAAAAACTGAATCACATTCGAGACATTTATGTCTTGGCATATTGATTATAGGATAAACCTATTATTTTAAACAGCACACTGTACATCGTTTAACCATTTAGTCTTACGGGCTTTGCATAGCCCATATAAATTCCAATATAAATTCGGATCCGTAGACTATGCACGAAAGAAATTAATTTTAGGCACACATTCTAATGCGTTTAAAGTAATGTAATTCTACATTGTCGATAGGTCTTAAGAAATAATCAATACCCATACACTGGTGTTCGCACTGTGATTGTCTGTCATGTTGACCACCATAGCATTCACAAATTGCTTGTCTATGGATCGCTAAATTCAATAAGTTTGCGAAAATCGCCGTAGCATTGTCTCTAGTAGATTGGGGAACGTTTTTAGAGTAAAAACTCAGATATTCCCGTTCATTTATATCTTGATGGAACGTATCAGGCGTATGCTGTGTAGCGACTGGTTGAGGGTAAATTTCAACATTCTTGGGTGATTCGGGCAATATAAAACATTGGTCTTCATAATCAGGTGAACCATTAGACCTCAGCGGAAAAGGTTCGAATCCCGATGGCATTTCTTCTTCTTTGGTTTCTTCAACCTCTTCTTCTACTACATCTATAGCCCCCGGTTGAAAAGCAACATCTAATGGCCTGAGATTCTTTGGGACTATGTGATCGATAAGGTTATGAATGGCCTGGTCTATTTCAGAATCAGAATCGGCAACATCGAGGACGTGGACTGGCTGCTGAGACGCTAATCCCAGTAATTGAGTCATGCAGATTCTCGAGAATATGTAATCCTTAGTCTTTACTGCACTACCATCTAAAACTGTAGTTAGTTTAAGCTCTTCAACCGTAGTAGCAATGTAAAACCCATCCGATATTAACTTTGAGTTACCGTTTCCCGCTGCTTAGAGTTCTGACTATTTCAAACCAAGGATCTTCGTCAACCATTAACTTTAAGCTGACTCTAGAGCCAGAGAGTAAAGGCACGTTACTGCATAGCCCAATTTGTTTCTGCCCTTTATCCGACCGACACATATCAGACATTAATCTAATGCTTAATAACTGATTTCTGGAATCTTCGAAGAGCATGGTTTCAACCATAGCGAGTTTATCTAGATATTGACGATCATCTGTAGGGATGTTTTTTTCAGTATTGCGTGGCCCGACCGAGACACGCTAAAATTGATTGGTTCTGCTGTTTTCGTTTATAAAACGGTTACACGTTCATAGAGTTTGTTATAGCTCCGAGAATTTCATACAAGTTCTCTTTAAGATTTCTCCACAAGTCGCTAGGGAATGTTATGCTCCTGCACGATGATTTCATTTACGAAGTAAAGTAGCAAGTTAGCTTGACGTATGGATATTTAGTGCTGGTAGTGACCTTTAATTGAGGTTCTAATTCATGTATGTAATTAATCTGCTCTACTCTATTGGAACACACATCCCTGGGCACAGTTTTTTCGAATGCTGGAATCAAAGCCGCGAACTTTCAAAATGTTTTACCGTACATAAACACACATCGCTTGGTGGGGTAAACACTACCAACACTCAACTCGCGTATGTCTACTACAAATTCGTCATTACGTTTCATTACAAGTACGTGCACATTGTTACCAAGTGCAACGGGCATGTCACAACCCATAAAATATGTGGTATTCATAATTATAACAAACCATTTAAACAAAATCAAAACTAATTGCCCGTAAGCTCACCTCATTGGATACCAGGAGGCATGTGACTTAACGAGGAGCGGGCTTTTGCTATTGAATGAGTTCCCAGGAAAAGATGAGTCCAGACATGTAACCTGTCAATCATTCTTAATTACCCTCATTAACCATTGTCAATCATTAACCCTTGCTAGGAGGCACGTGATTTAATGAGAGGGCAAGGCTTTGTGATTGAATGAGTTCACAGAGCCAGGAAAAGACGAGTCCAGACATGTAACCTGTCAATCATCCTTGGTTACCCTCATTAACCCTTGTCAATCAATACGCTAATTGCCCCTAAGCTCACATAATTGGATGACAGGAGTCAAGCGGATTGCCCGTGACGCAGAGAAAATTGAACAATCTCTGCCACCCATGCGAACACTCCGTTCAGAAAGTCCAACATTCAATTTTAGTGAACGTTGTTTGCTATGCGGATACCCTGCAAAAATTCAAGATGGAAAGAAACGTGGCTATGATATTTATCCAGTAAGTACTCATGACTTTCAATGTAGTATCGCCGAGGCCTGTGAGCAGAGAAAAGATGAATGGGGCAAACTTGTAGCTGGGCGGCTTGCCTTCACGCCGGATTTATGCGTTGTCAATGCAGTATACCATCAAAGCTGCAGCGTAAATTTTCGAACCATGAAAAATATCCCTCAGCCGCACTCATCTTGCTCATCCCAAAAACATGGAAGGCCAGAAGACTTGGACAGAGTAAGAGCATTTAGTGCGACAATGGCATTTCTTGAAAATAATGATGATGAGCAGCTGACCCTGCACGACCTCGTTAATAAAATGCAAGAGTATCTCGATGATAAAGAGAATAAAGCCTACAGTACAAAATACATGCAGGATAAAATAAAAGATAATTATGGCGATGAAATATTTATTAGCACTGTGAATGGTAAGCCAAACGTTGTTACCTTTCGTTCTAAGGCATCTACTATTTTGACTGACTTCTATAAGGAACAGAAGAGAAAGGATTCCAAATCAGAGAGCATGCTAATCATCCAGACAGCTGCCAAACTGCTTAGACACGATATTAAGTTAATTGATTCATGCACATCATCTGAAAGCTATCCATCAAGGGAGCAAATGAGCGACCCTGTAAATGCATTGAATTATTTACCAGAGACACTGCGGGAATTATTGCGGATTTTGTTTACTGGAAAAGACACAGAAATGAAACAGGCATCAGTTGGACAGGCTATTATGCAAGGAACTCGTCCTAGAGTTATTTTGGCACCTTTGCAGTTCGAGCTGTCATGTGAGATGCACCATAAATTTGGATCTAGATTTATTGTTGACACCTTGTACAAGCACGGATTTGGATGTTCATACGTGGAGATACAGAGGTTTGAGCGCAGTGCATCACTTCATGGTGGAGATCTACCACAGCCATTATCAGGCGAGTTCATTCAGTTTGTTGCCGACAATGTGGATCACAATATTTGCACAATAGATGGGCATAATACATTTCATGGAATGGGAATCATTGCATCTGTTACACCAGGAAACCTTTCGTGCAAACTTATTCCAAGGATAAATGTAACATCTGAAGATATCAAGCAAGTTGGCAAGATCTGTATCAGGAACTTTGAGTCTCAGCATACCAGGAACTTCCCATTGACCTTTAAGGAGTTAACTGCGATGGAACAAACAGACACAACAGCTGACATTGACATCCTCTGGGATTTCTCTTTGTTTCTGCGTTCAAGGAGACAGTCATGGTCTGGCATGATGCAAACTGTTCACCAAGGAGTTTATCCAGGTAAATCGTCTGTTATTTTCCTTCCGATGATAGATCTAGAGCCAAGTAACATGACCTGCATCTTTTCCACTTTGACTTATGTTTGTGAACAGGCAAACCGATACCATGTTGCACCCGTGATTACATCTGATCAGCCCTTATTTTGGAAAGCTATGACTATCATAGAGATTGAGCCGAGCTGGAGTCCATTAAAGCAAATTATTCTAAGACTCGGAGGTCTTCATATGGAGATGAGCTTCCTTGGCTGCATTGGTCACTTAATGGCAGGAAGCGGTCTTGCGCCTATTCTAGAGGTAGTCTACGCTGAGAATGCTGTCAAACACATTCTTAGTGGAAAGGCAATTTCTCGAGCAGTTCGAGGACACCTCATGGTTTTTGCTTCTCTCAGTACAATCTTGATTGCAAATGCATACAACCTACCACTACCTACAATTGCAGATGCTGAAGTTGACACAGTAGAATATTCCGCTGCAATGCATTCAAAAGAATTGTTTGACAATGATGATAATGTTGCAGGACATGAAACGATTGAAAGTTCCCTAAATAAAAGTCTGGTTAAAGTTGGAGAGCTCTATGATGACATTATCAAAAATCAGTATGTAGCTACAAGATAGTCCTCGGAAAATGCATTACATGATGTCAAGGACAAACTAGACTCAGAGAAGGTGGTCATGAAAGATAAGAGGACTGCACGACTCTGGCTTTTGGATATGGAGTTGGTTGACATTCTGCGCAAATTCATTAAGGCAGAACGAACTGGTGATTGGAACATGCACCTTCAGACCGTTCGTGAGATGCTTCCATATTTTGCAGCCGCTGGGCATAATCTGTACGCCAAGTCTGCATATGTATATTTACAAAAGATGTTAGAAATACCTGAAAGTCATCCAGATATACACACCAGCTTCCTCAATGGTCATCATGTCATTCATCGAAGTGATAGGTATTGGGCAGGGTTATCTACTGATCTAGTTATTGAGCAGGTCCTTATGAGAAGTGTAAAGTCAAGTGGTGGTCTAACACGAGGTCGTGGAATGACAGAACTTCAGCGTCTTGTTTGGTTGTTGTCTATGCCCGCATGTGCAGATGTGTGTAATGCAATGCAAGAGCTCTCTGGGGTAAACTGTGATTCAAGTGAACAACACAAAGATTCCACACAATCTCGAATAAAGCGTGATATGGATGATACTTACAAAATTCTCAAAATCCTTAGTGAACTGAATCCATTTGGACCAGACCCTTCTCTTAGAGGACTTGTTAGTGGATTGTCTGCACATGAATCAGTCAATGTTGACGATGCTAAAGATATTGGAGAATCAATTATTAATTCGATGTGTGGCCAATGTGTATCAAGCATTTCGTTCCAGAGAAAGAGACAAGCTATTACCTTAGCATCCAAAACATCTCTCAAGATTGATGATGAATGTGTACAAATTGATCCACAACTCCTATTTCAAA
>CM067363.1:16544044-16653607 GCA_034401795.1 Chaetoderma sp. LZ-2023a | reverse complement strand
ATGTCCCCGACTATCTGCCTGCATTAGTACAGCGCCTAATCCCAGATCACTAGCATCAATTACCAACTTCATTGGTTTTGCGTAATCTGGTGCAGCCAGTACTGGACTTAAATTCAAAATTGCCTTGATCTTATCGAAAGCATCAGTGCATTCTAATGTTCATAAAAATGGAACATTCTTTTTGAGCAAGTTCGTCAGTGGAGCTGCAAGGGTTGAAAAATTCTTGCAGAATTTCCTGAAAAATCCAGCCATGCCCAGGAAACGCATGATTTCCTTACGATTTGTAGGGGCCGGGTAATTATGGATGGCCTCCACCTTGGCTGTTTTAGGACGAACTTTCCCGTGCCCAACTTCATGACCTAGATATGTCACGGTTGCTTTGGCAATCTCACTCTTTGGGACGTTAACAACCAGATCTGCTTCTTTCATTCGTTCAAAAATCTAATGGTTTCCACATGATCTTCCCAAATACTCGAGTAAAAAATTACATCATCGATGTATGAATCACAATTTTGAATTTTGAATTGGTGCCACCAGTGTGTTCATCAACCTCTGAAACGTTGACCCACAGTTTTACATTCCAAATGCCATTTTTAAGTATTCCTAAAAACTGGACGTTGTCACAAATGCCGATATTGACCTCGCTCGATCTGCTAAAGGTACTTGTCAGTAACCTTTTAGCAAATCAAACTTAGTCACATATTTTGCATTTCCGATTCTGTCAATACAATCGTCAATTCTCGGTATTGCGAAACAATCACCGGAAGTGACATCATTAACATGGCGGAAGTCAGTACAAATCCGGAAGATGCCAACAGGCTTCGGTACCAAGACACATGGACTACTTCAAGGGCTACCGCTAGGCTGTATAATGCCATTTTGTAATATATACGCAATCTCTTTATCGATTATTTCAGATTTCATTGGGTTTGTACGGTATGGAGATTGCTTGATTGGTTTGGCATTGCCCACGTCTATATCATGGCTAATCACCGAAGTGCATCCTGGAGTATCTTTGAAAAGACAAGGATACTGGTTACACAAAGATACTATGTCTGGTCTCTGATTATCCTTTAAATAGGACAATGTGTCTGACAATGACGACAAAGCATTTGTGTTGTCCATCTTTGGCTCGCATATTTTCTCAGTTGTTAATGTGAGATCAATGACGTCATCAAGGTGGAATACCTTTTTATCCACTTGTAGGATGACCACATCCTTGCAAGGAATAGTGACGTCATGATCAACCTTGGAGGGCTTTACATTTTCCTGGGGTTTTAATCCAGTAATTCAAATCACCATCATGACTTGTGATAACGTAAGGACCTTCGTATTTCACTTGTAGAGGACTACTTGTCACTGTAGTCAGCTTTAGGACTTTATCGCTAACTACGAAACTTCGCTCTCTAGCTTTTTTATCATACCACCGCTTTTGCTCGTTCTGGCTACTCTTCAGATTTTCTGCTGCAAAATCGCGTGTCATACTTAACTGTGTACGTAAATTGGTGACGTAAACAATTAGATTACTATCCGAGCACAGAGTTAATAGTTGCTCTTTCAATACAGTTAAAGGACTTCGGACTGTATGCCCGAATACCAGTTCATTTAGAGAATATCCAAGTGATTCGTTAACTGTATCACGGATATAAAACATGAGCAAATTAACCCCTTGATCCCAATCACGTAAACTTTCAGTACAAAATTTTCACAGCATCGGCTTAAGAGTACCATGCATTCGTTCTAAGGTGCCCTGAGACTCGGGATGATAAGCGGTGCTAGTTATATGCTTAATACCAAGTTCTTAACAAACTTGTCCGATAATATTCGACGTGAAATTTGACCCTTGGTCAGTTTGAATTTCGCGTGGTGAACCAACAATGGTGAAAAACTTTTTAGCAAAGCTTTTACCACGGATTTTGCTGTAATATTTCTCAGTGGAACGGCATTAACAAATCTTGTACTTGAACAAAGAATTGTTAGCAAATACTGATTGCCAGCCTTCGTACGACTGAGCTGTCCAACACAATCCAAGACAATTTTTGAAAATGGTTGGCCAAACGCCGGAATCGGTGACAACGGAGCTTTGACTATGTGTTGGTTTGGTTTGCCAACCAATTGGCAGGTTTTAGAGGATTTGCAAAACGTTTTTACATCACTGTGAACTAAAGGCCAGTATAAATTGCGTGTAACGATGGAAGTGATCTTTTTATGGCCAAAATGTGGACCACATAGTGAGCCGTTATGAGACTGTTCAAGTACTTTATACCTGTACTGCACAGGTAGTACTAATTGATATACCACTCTATGTTTATCATCTGGTTTTTAAATCACGTGGAGTGTATTTACGTCTGAGGATTCCGTTATCCCAGTAATAACTGATATTGTAGTTAAGCCTCATCTCTGGATCACTAACCAGAGGAGATACATGCTTTAACCCCTTATCCTCCATTTGCAGATATACCAGTTCCCCAGAGCTGTACTCCAACTTGGGATCACCTGCAAACGTGACACAGCCATACATGCTTTTAGATGTTCCAGCATCCACCTCCATCCCTGTCGGATTCATCACATGACCTTCGCTTGGGCACGTGTAGCGATACATGTCGAAGTTTGATTTTGAAAACCTCGACTTTGCACATGCGTATCGACGCATGTTGGCTAGTCATCGAGAAAACAAGTGTCATCACACGAATCGACAGATGGGAAGTCGGACACTATGGAACATGCCATGGAAGTACTCACTGCACTTTTACCCATGCATAATACTTTAGCCTGCTGTGGCTTAATAAACAATGCAGCTAAATAATTTCCCAATAATAACGAAATTCCTACTATAGGTAATTTCTTTACAACTCCAACGGTTACATTATGAATCTCGCTTGCGATTTCTAAATTAATTTTATGACGTGAAATCTTCACAAATTCCATTTTTACACCACAGATTAATATGCTAGAACTTGTATATGACTCGTCAGGACACTGCAACAATGACTGTAATAACAAAGTCTGTGATGAAGCAGTGTCTCTCAAATTGGTGATCAGGGTTGAAACAATGCTCGTTTTATTTACAGCTAAGCGAATCACCCCGGTTAAACAATAATCTCTAAATAATACATCAACTTCGGAAAATTTAGGTGGATCGACGACAGTCTCCTGTCATTCATAAGACTCAGATGTATTTAACTGATCGAATTCATCTTCGTTCGTTAACTCATTGGTTAATGACGGGTCAGAACAATCAATCAAATCAGATACAACTGACTCCTCAATTCCAATTGGCATGGATGGTTTACGACCTACCTGAGCAAACTTACTCACAGGTTGAGAACAATTTGAAGCGTAATGTCCGCTCAAATTGCATTGGAAGCAGCGTTGGGTGCTAGCTTGATTTCTGTTTGGACTTGCCAAACTGTACCTCTCCACCGGTGAGTTGTTTCTACCATCCATGCGAACCGGGCTTAATACATTGTTTGGTGAAAAAGGTCTGTTTGGACGGTTCCTGTTTGGACTACCATTAGAATGGATAGAAGACTCTGCAGTTTGGCCAGCAGTATTTTGCTTGTTATAGTTACGGCTAGTGCCATTTTTAAATGGTTTAAATGATGTGTTATTGGTAGATGGATTCTGAAAAGGTTGTATATTGACACTGTTTATCTCGACTAGATCAGCCGCAACCTCAAGATTCTTGACTGAAGTTTGCAGATCAAGAAATCATCTCTGATGTTGTAGCAAATTAAGTCGAAATTGCTCGAACTTATATTTCATAATGTCATTTGAAGCAGATTCCTCATTGGCTTGAACCGCAGGTTCTGACTTAATGGATACGTCATCAGGATCTTTAAACCTAGACTCGTCATCCTCATCCTCTTGAGGAAGATTATCCAAATCGGTCAGATCCATAATCATATCTCCACTGTCCACCAACGATTTGATTATGAGCTTCTGTAATGTTGGCTTACTTACCTGACATGGAACCTCAATCTTATAATGCACGGCTATTGCTCGCAAATAATTTACAGTCACAGCCAATACCATGGGAACTGCCGGATGCATAGCAAAACTTCTTACAAAAGAGTCCATTATGTAAAGTGGACCCCTAACCAGAAGATATGAACCAGACTAAGTTAATTCAGATCAGTCACAGATGACTAGCTTAGCTAACCAAATCTGACCTGAACAAACCCAGTATCAAAATAACTTATCCGAAAATACAGGAAAAATACAATACATTTTACTACTAACTATAAAATAATAATTAAATCAGAGAGAATAAGTCTCACAATAACTACTAAATAATGCAATTCTTACTTACTTGTATGATTAATGCCTTTACGCCGACAAAAATACATTTTCAAGGCGTAACAAATGCGTAAGTATCATCAGACACGACTGACAACTGGTAAGTTATCTCCCTTTACCTGTTACAGTTAATCATGAATCGGAATGCATTGATCAGCGCGTTAAACCAAACATGTTTTATTGAGCTGATGCCATGTAGACCATCGTAGAGACAAGAATAATCAATGATGTATCATGACTCTATGCGTTTTTTACTTCGACCGCAGGTTAGTTCAACTCTTGACACACATGAATCGGCCCAACGTATAGGTTGTATAAATGCATCTGTATTACTGTTTATCGATGCAAAAAATTCATTCAAACGTAAAATTTTAGCATCAATTTCTGTCTGAAAATTTTGAACTTCCAATTCAGAATACGCTGATTTCGAGATCTTACCTGACGAAATGCGATAACGTGAATATTTTAGTAAATTGCCCCACGTTATCTCTATAAATATACAAGACAAATTTGGTCTGATGCTAATTAAATCAGTCTTGAAATTTGACAGTTTTGACAAAATTTAATTAAATTCAACAACAGATGGAATGATTTCTATACCAAATCTGGTCTGAATGTGTGCTATTAAATCGTTTATGCCAATACAGACATGAACTACGATTCTCTCGGTGACATATGTGTCCTCACATAAATAGGACAAAACCTCTTGTCTCGAACTTTCAATAGTCATACCACAACGTATCAAGTAATTAACTGGAAACTCCGGTTGTTTGAATTTGTTGAAACTAAATGCTTGACTAGAGGCTACCAGTATACAGCACATTTGGTTAACCACACTCGAATTAACTGTTTACCTTGCAAGACTGGTATATACTAAATCAAGGTTTCAAAGATTTATTATAATCTTTATGAAAACTTAAGTCAATCTAACCTTCTTGCATGGGAGGGAAAAAAAATAACACTAAAATATTTTGTTAAATATATCTTCCCACTTCCCTGTAACAAATTCTTAATTAGCTTATAGCTATATCGCTCTGCTCAATGCAAATAGTGTTTTAAATTCAAGGGTTATCTCGACACGTGCCGAAATACAACATGACAATGCGCTACCGGTGACCAATACTCATGTTGGTTTCTGAAAATCGATTTCGTCGGAAATCTATCGTGATAAACGTTGTATTGGTTTTGTATCGACAGAGTATTAACCCTCCTGTAACAAATTTGCTACTTGACCACGATATGCAATAACACTATCAATTGAGTGTCGAGAATATTTCAATGCATAATCAACAAATGCTGAAAAAGCCCCCTATTAATGTGGAGATGAGATGATACTGTGCTGTCGGTCAGAAAATACTCGTTTTAACCCTTATGTTTTTTTTATATCAATTTCTGTTCGACCAGTAATGTAATTTAATCTTTCATTGCTTAATTGCCAAAACAAACACCGAAAATTTGTTTTCTTTTAATCCATCATTAATGCTTGAATATTTTAATGGCCAAAATACGTCTTATAGTGTTTTGAAGTTATAAGAAAAAATTAGTTCTCTTGACCAATAATATGCGATTGCAAACTAACAATCTCAATTTGACCAACTATACTGCATTTAACAGCATTGCTAAAACTTAAAATATTTTAGCAATTCCGCAAAAAAACACCAATACACAAATATAGCATACCAATTTGTTCACTTTGCGTAATTTAACCACTCATTTGCCGCTGACCAACAATAAGGAAGCTAAATATGGTTTGACAATGACCCCATGTCACGGAGCGAGCCTCCCTGTAGTGCTCAATTAATCAATTCAAATTGGAAAGTTGTTGTCTGGGGGTTAAATATCGGGAGGATCTACCGTTAATCAATTCATCTGATCTGAATTGCTTAACTAAACCGAAGTTAAGTCAATGCAATTATGACTCAAATGAATTCGAGATGGTGGATTGACAGAATCAAGTGACCCAAGATGGCGGTCTCTTTTTCAAATTGACTCAATATGGTAACATTATCTTTCGAAGATCCAATATGATGACTTCTTGACCTTCAGAATGACCTTATAGGGCGATCTCAATATCCAAGAAGATACAGGGTTATGAAATGGAAAAACCAATCTGAAGTGTAAATCTATCGGAGACCTAAGATGGCCGCCAATGACAATTCTAGGATTTACCAGACGTCAACTGACGTTAAGTTAATATGACGTAATTTATGATTGGACCATCTCGATGAACTTGGAAATCGAATGATGTGTGAATATTATGACTTAATCATAAAGTGTGTCAAGATGGTGGACTGTCAATTCCTACTTGGATGACTCATTGAACGACTCGTCGAGATTAAATTTTATGGTCCCATCTCAACGGTCGATGAATTGGTTGTTAATCAAGAATGAGGATTGGATATTCCAGACAAAGTTTCAAATTATTAATTCCTAATAACGGACTTAAACTAACTGGATATCATTGTTGGCAGCGAATGCGTCAGAGAGGGTTAATTAGGCAAAGAAAAACAGCTACCAATATCAGGTGTTAAAAAATATTTAACATATGTATCGCATTTCAATTAAAATTGTCATCAATTTTACAGTTGGATAAAACGTGTTAAAATGGATGAGATGGACAGACAGTAATGGTATATCACAGATAATTTGAATCAAGATTGAACGAATTCACGATGCATGCTATTTCAGCGAAATTTGAAGCATCAGACATACTATAATTCAGTTTATAAATCAGTCGTTACCATAGAATAATTTGGCACAATGATTTCATGCTTGGCAATCAAGTTATTGGACGTTTGGTCATAATCAGTTAATGTCTGGAGGAAAATGTTATCCCAACCATTAACTGCTTGAAACCGAAATGTATAAACAACACTAAACATACAATTTTTGACCTTGTCTCGATAAGTGATGGGATATGATTCAGTTGAAATAATGAATTGATTCCGTTAATTCGCGTTGAGTCGAATTATATAAAATCGTGTAACTCATTACTGATTTGACCTGCTGGAAATAACTTCTATCATGGGTCTGAGAAATGTCCATTTTCATAGGAATGGAAGATAATTATGATAATTATGAAAATTTACTACTGGAATGATTCATTCATCACCGACTTTCATTATAAGTGGTAGTCAGTACACCATTAAGTAATTACTAACCTATACTAATTAAATAATTAAGATGTATAGTATATTCTGTTTTGTGTCTGTTGGTGTAATGTCATGCCGAAATCTGCATATCTTTCATAGAGACGTAAAGACTGTAGTCTGTCATAGTTGAGTTGCTCGATCCTGGAGAGGTGCTCGAAGAAGATGATCCAAAATAGGTCGTGCGAATCCGGAATAATAATCGATATATATGTGTGATATAAACACAGGCACATGAATATAAGGAGCGTGACGCCACTGGCGGAACATATATGAGCAATGCCCAATGTGGGCGTTAAAGCACAAGGATGTTAAACGAAATGGAGATCCAGAGGTGATTCATATTGAAGACTATCCTCAGATGACTGCTGTTAAGAATCGAGTCCCAAAATGTAATTCGAAGAAGATAACTATATTACATCAGTATTCTGATAACTGATGCGTAGATGTAAAGAACAGGTTCGACACATCTCTATGGTGATTGAGAATGTTCGATGATGGATCTTTATGTTTGCAGCTTTTATGGGTGGAAAGCAATCACGGAATAGACTGAAGATTATTATAGAAGCGTTCGACGATGGGTCATAAGATTAGAAGACCCATGAGCAGATGAATGACTACTGAAGAAGGTTCAATGGCGGGTTCGGGAGGATAAGTGGTTCCCCATGGCTGATTTGAACCCAGAGCTGGCAGGCTTGATGGTAGGTGAGCTAAGTGAGTTGTCCCTAGGGCGTGGAGAGGTGTTTGATAGCTGAGTGTTTATTGAAATGTGATCACAGATCAGATGAAAATGATCGACCGATCGATTACCTCAGTTCTCCTGAATATTTCACGCCTCCTCAATAGGAATCAAATACGGCACCTAGGACTATCACTACTAATTCAACTTAATATAAAACGTTGATATTCCACTACTTGGCATTATAACTTAGCTTGTTCCTGTTAAAAGGAAACCCTACCGCTCATATAAAATAATAATAAGAAAACCTTTAAAAAACTTCACATTTACAAGAACCAGACACATCTCGCTGGTTTCACGCATGCCCAGACACTAATCTTGCTATTCACTGACACATGCTTTGGCGGCAATTTTCCGCCGAGAAGCATGTATAATGCCATATATGGAAGTTGACTGATCAATCATAGTATTGAATGATCACTCAACCATATCGAAATCAGACAAAATAGTCCCAGATCAATTTAACCAATTTTGGATCATATTTTGAAAACATGGCATCTATCGTGTCAGATTAACATTCTTAGGCCCATAAGCAATTTATAAGCGGCCTTATTCAAATTTTAATTTTGTTTGCGACGTCATCAACTTAAAGTTGACGCGTCTCTCCTTACAGCCACATGTCATGTGCGCCCAATGAGAACATGAACAGCGACCTCAGTGAAAATGTGATGGTGTGGGGGAACAAGGTGGTGCAGTTTTTGTTGCTGTATTGTGTAGCCTAGCGACCTGCGGTTCTAATGTTTTATATAAAATAAGCAAAATATATATAACTAGGATGGCTACTGCCATAGCTTATCACAGAATAGTAAAATGGGTCACACGACCGTGACAGTGCTTATTGGCACAAACATATATATACATTAAGAGAATAAACTATAAAAATGCAGTCTCAAACGACGGGAAGTCGTTTGAGACTGCATTTTTATAGTTTATTGTTGGTCATCAGTACCTGTTACAGAAAAGCAATACATGAATACAGCCATACTATAATAATAGGGGAGTAGCTATTAGTCGTCGGTACAGAAAAAAGTTTTGGAATCACAGTAGTAGAAGCATTACCCATTTGGAATACGAGATGGCACGATGCAGAAGTCAGCTGCTAGGAAAAGCTGCAGACGAACTGTTTGATGCGGTTTATTCTAAGGAACATTGAAGAAGAAGATTTGCGGTTGCGGATGGCGAGTACTTAGTCACTTCGATGCACAAAGTTAATAATTTAAGCAGTGTTTTAGAAAGAATCCATACTGGTGCGGAAGTTGAAAGTTGCCCTGTAGTTATGAAGCACTACAGTTGAAAGTTAATAATAATGCAGCTGCATTCTGGGACGATCCCAAGACGAGATGCATCGCATAGCTTGTGTGGTGCATAGGGCAATGTCTCCTGACTGCGGGCGAAATGTATAAAGTTGAACATAAAATATATGCGGATTTGATTTACCATGGGTCGGCATGGTATGGCAGATCTGGCGAGTTATCCATCGAGCACATCACTCGCCATACATACTTAGACGAGATTACATCGGGCTTAACAGGCCCATATGCACGATGGTCCCTCGGTTGGTAGCTTGGGTCAGCTTACTTAAATTTCGTTATTGTCCCCGGGTGATATCGTTCCGTGAACGTACAAAAAGTTGCGATGCAGATGTGGTGGCTAGTACCCCGGAGAGGAGTGCTCAAAACCGAGAGGCATCGCAGTAGGCTATAGGGAGCCAACTATACGATAAGCGGTTACCTTCGACTCGCTATTCTCAGACCAGGTACCTCACCACCACCATCTCTCTCTCTCGACTGCCCTTGAATCTAATTTTCCAGCACCTTTTATACTACTTGTGACGTCACAGTCAATCAGCGAGCGAGCTACATAGGCAGGGAAGCAATCACGTGACGCACTATCGCACCCATGCACTAAGTATATGCATGCGCTAAGCCTATGGAGTAGTATATTTTGAAAGGAATTGGCTGGTTCAATTAAAGATAACTCGGCCATTTCTGGACCGATTTTAAAATAGTAAAAGGATTTGGAATCCTCGTTTCATTCCGATTATGATCCAGAGCAAGAACGACGTGGAGCGTAGAGAATAAATGAATTACATGTACCAACTCAGTACAAAATATGATGCTTTTTCTCTCCAACGCTAATGCACATGGCAAGCAATCTCTGATACCCGCGCATGCACGCTAGGCGATCTCATGGACTTAATCGTTTTACGAACCGCTCTTATATGGCTTTATACACGCGTACTGTCCTACCCAGGGGGGCGTGCTTGGAACGTACCCGGTCGGGCCTTTCCGTACCCAGACGAGCAGGGATGGTTCGTACCTAACCGGTCGATCCACGCTACAGTGTGGCCTGTTCAGTCAAACTTAAATGCTCTTTCTTTGAAGTAGATATCTATTTCGTTCATGAAAGATTCGACTGCTGCTGCTTCGGGTATTGTAGCTGGCAGTGAATTCCACTGTGGTGAAAAAGTGCTTGCGAATATCTTTATTGTTGTGTTTTATCTTGAGCTTGAACTTATGGCCTCTGGTCTGTGTAACACTGGATGGCTCGAAAAAGTAGTTTTTAATCAATATTATATAGATCCCTGATGAGCTTGAATGTTTCAATTACATCTCCTCGAAGCCATCTATGTTTCAGTGACATTAGATTTAATGCTTCCAGTCTTTCCATGTAGCTATAGTCTCTGATTTGTGGGACAAGTTTTTGTTGCTCGGCGTTGAAGTCGTTCTAGTAACTCTGATTGCCTTTTCAATTTTGGCGACCATGCCGAGTAGCAGTATTCGAGAATACGTCTCACTAGAGACTTGTACAAGAGTGTGAAAGTAGTCAATGTTCGTAAAGGTTCTCTTGATTAGTCCTATTGTGCTGTTAGCCTTGGCGATTATCTTCCCTATATGTGTATCAAAAGATAGGATTTCTGTCAATATACACTCCCAGGTCTTTTCCTACATCTGATGTTGATATAGGATGCATATCAGGCGCATCAGTCATATAGTATATTGTTTGAGGGTCATTCCTACCGAAATGCATTTTATCGGTGTGAAAGGATAGTTGCCATGTCTGCGACCATTTACATACTTTATCTATGTTGTCCTGAATCTTACTGGTAGCTGGGTTGCCATATATCTTTGTGTCATCTGCAAATACTTTGCAGTGAGAGGTCAGACTGTTTGGTAGGCCATTTATGTATATCAGAAAAGTATAGGTCCCAGGACACTTTCTTGTGGTACACCACTTGTACCTCTATCCAGTCTGATGTTGCATCATTGATTCTTCCTCTCTGCCTTCTATTACATAGGTAGTTTCCTATCCATCTTACTAAATTGTCGCCAATACCATAGCTTCTCAGTTTTGTTTGGAGTCGTTGGTGTGGTACAGTATCAAATGCTTTTCAGAAATCTAAATATATTGCATCGGCAGGTTCATTTGAATAAAGTTTGACTGTTATATTTCCAGATACTCTAGAAATTGAGTTTTACAGGATCTGTTGTGCCTGAAGCCATGCTGGTGCTTGGTAAATGGATTGGCTGTTTCCAGAAAATTCACAATGTTGTCCCTTATAAATGACTCTAGGACCTTACACACGGTATAAGTAAGACTGATTGGTCTGTAGCTGCTCGGGTAGTTTTTGGAGGTTTTTTGTGGATACAGCCTACATTTCCCATTTTTAAGATGTCGTATAGTACACATTCTTTTAGAGACTTGTTAAAAAATTATCCATTGTGGTGTACTAATTTCTTTAGCCCCTTCCTTTAATAATCTTTAGTATTTGTAATGATTCTATAGCTGTATGGCCTTAGAGTACCGTGTAACCTACATCCCCTTGATTTAGTATAGTACCAGTTATAATTAGAATGGATCCGCCCTGTCCTAATTAGCCCTGTTGCTGGCCGGCCCCATTATAGCTCAGTCTGAATAAAGTCATCTTACTATATAGTCATACATTACTGTGTGCTAGTTATATCATAGATGACCGCATCTGAACAGTTCAGTATTCTCACTGGTATTTCATCTGGTCCATTGCTTTTATTGGGGTTGAGTGCTTTCAATTTATTTTCGATGGAGATGGGTGTTATTACTATGCCCTTTAATACAATACCATTACTTCTGGGGCTCATGGTGGGTGTGGAATGAAGAATTTCTGAAGTGAACATACTTGAGAAAAAGTTGTTATGAAGAATACATTTTTCTTTATCATCTGTAGTCGTAGTTCCGTTAGCTTTGTTGCTTAGCTTGCTAATTGATTCCTATATGACCATTTTACTCTTTACATAGTTCCAAAAAGCTGTAGGATTTCCATTGTATCCGCTTGTCACCTTACGTTCACATGTCTGTTTTGCTTTTCTGATGCTCGCTGTCAATTTGTTTCTAGCAATTTTGTAAGGTGTGTAGACTGTGGGTTTCTTTGTTTCATTATATCTTTTGTATGCCCGATTTTTGCTTGTCAGTGAATGTGTTACAGTGCGGTCAAGCCAGACATGTTTCTTCTTACCATGTTGTTTTGTTGTAGGAATGTAATGCTCCTTCATTATGATCAATTTTCTGTGTAGGAAGTTCCAAGCGTCTGATGCATTAAGTTCGCTCAGTTGATTCCAGTCAGTCATTCTAAAGTCTTTTCTCATTTCGTCCTTTGTTCAACAGTAACTTTGGCCTGGCTGTTTGTTTGCTTGTGTTTAAGATGTCTGGATGTAGCGATATGTGTAGAACGTCATGGTGACTCTTACCTAGTGGAGGTAGGTGGGTAATTTCTTGGACGATGTTTTGGTTGCTTGTTAAAACTAGATCCAAAAGATTTGAAGTCTGGTTTATTCTATGTTATGTCGTTTTAGTAACCAGTTGCTGTATGAAAATTTCCCTGTTTGCATGGAGATAGATAAGGTATGTAAGAGGTCGCAGACATGGCAACTATGCTTCAACACAGATACAACACATGCCCTACAAGAAATAACCCCCACACCAAATACTATATGACAGATACGCCAGATATGTTTACTACAGCAACATCAGAGGTAGAAAAAGACTTGAGAGTGCATAGTGACAGAAACCTCTCTTTTGTTATAGCGTACATATAGGTAATATCGTTTCCAAGGCAAACAGCAAGATAGGACTAATCAAGAGATTATTTACCAATATTGACCCATTACTTTCACGCACTTGTACACTCGAATACTGCAACTTGACACTGTCACCAAGACTGAAAAGGCAATCAAAATATTAGACAGAGTTCAATACTGAGAAACAAACCTCGTCCAACATATCAGAGGGTACAGCGACAAGGAAAGACGTGGAATCTTAAATCTAATGTCACTGAAATATAGACGGTTTCGAGGAGACTTAATCAAAACATTCAAGCTCATCAGGGATCTATATAATGTTGATAAACACTACTTTTTCGAACAATCCAGTATTATACAGATCAGGGATCATAAGTTCAAGCTTAACATAAAATGCAACAACAACGATATTCGCAAGCACTTTTTCGCTAACAGAGTAGTACCACACTGGAATTCACTGCCAGCGACAATAGCAGAAACGGCAACATTCATTTCTTTCAAGAACAAACTAGATATCAACTTCAAAGAAAGAACATTCGACTGAATAGGTCATATGCATGCCGGCCCACCACTAAGTTGTACTACACTGTACTCCGCCAATACAGGGGACTGATCTTTTGGAGTAGCCTGTGTATAGGAATGAACATGCTCGCTAGCGATTCCAATTAACAGTATATAGGTATCTGCTCTCCATGCTCGCACTTTTGTGGGAGCATTAAGAGACACTAGCGTAGATGAGACTCAGATAGAGATGAACACAGAAAATGACAACAACAGTAATAATCATCATCATCATCATCATCATCATCATCATCATCATCATGTACGACGGTTGAGACTTACATATCCTTTTGTCGCGCTGAAGGTTTTTCTAGCTAAATAGTTCTGACAGGTTAAGCAGAAGCACACATGTTAAAAGCACAAACGTTAACGACTGATAGGACAAGACCTGCCAAGTCATAAACAGTTATTTACAGTTATTTACAGATATTTACGGGTGTATTTTTCATAATTTACACTGATATGCATTAGAAAGAAAGAAAGCAGGCTGGCAGGACAATCCCACAGGGCTCTTTTTCATGATTGGCATATTTAACTTAAGTGTTCATATAGGAGTAACAAAAATGCACCGATTATAAGATGCCGCAGAGCCAGTATAAAATAAACAGCTTAGTTCTGTTTTCTCTCATTCATTATTATTTTTTTATAGGGTGTATCAAGGGATCCACACTTATCAACATTACGGGGAGATAGGGGTGGAAAACGGAATTGTTGAAAGAGTTTTTACTGTAACTGGTGATTGATCGACATAATGTAATTTGATTATCTATATACAAAGTGATCTTGGACACAGTTTATAGTTCTTTACAATATGTTGCACTGACAACATTTCTTGCGAGCACTAGGTGTGGAATAATAGGACAGTCACTACCAAAAGGAGATGGCAGGATATGAAGCTTAATTTACAATAATAGTGGAAGTACAATGCAATAATTGGCTTACCAGGTCTTTGCGGGATCTTAGCACAGACTGACAGGACAATCCCTACCAGTCTGCATTCAGTAAACGGTTGTTGAGTGTGAAGAGTGTGGAGGCAAGATAATAGCTAGTAGGATTTCTTGAGATCTGTGCTGTACAGCAGGTGTGACAACTGCTTGTCAATGCGATTTTTGAAACCGTCTAAGGATGGGGGCATGCACGACGTCTTCGCTTAGGGAGTTCCATTGATTTATCATTCTGTTACAGAAGACATGTTGTCACAGTGATGTGTTGCATTGGAATTTGTGTATTTTGAGCCCCATGACGTCTGGTTATCTTGGCGGTTTCTGGCTCTAGCCATGGAAGGTCTGTGTTGTATTTCAAATATAGATACTTGATGGTCTCTAACATATCACCGCATAGCGTTCTGTAGGAAAGTGATGGTAGTTTAAGGGTGCACAGTCTGTCTTCGTATGACAAGTCTCTCATACCAGGCAGCAGTTTAGTGGCACTTCTTTGCACATTTACAATAAGATTTATGTCTTTGATTTGATGTGGGCATCTGGAAGAATTTGAATACTCGAGTAGCGGTCATATACACGACTTAAACAGTAATGAGAAAATCGCATTGTCTAAATAACGAAAAGAGCACCTGATTAAACCAACCATTTGGTTTGCCTTATTTACAGGGAGTTTGACATGCATGTGGAAGTTGAGATTGCTGTTCATATAGACACCCAAGTCCTTTATAACGCTGACCTCATCCAGTCTGACACTTTGCCCATCCAACCCTGTCATTCTATAGGTGAATTCTGGATGACGAGTTCCTATCTCAGGAATTGACAATTCTGGGATGGAATTTCATTAACCAGTTTCTGGACCATGAATCTAATGTGTCAATGTCTTTCTGTAGGGAAATGCAGTCTGTAGTGGATAGTACTGCACGATAGAGTTTGGTATCGTCCACAAACAGTTTAACAAAACTAGACACCACATCGGGTCGATGACAATTAAGAAAAGGCCCAGTACACTGCCTTGAGGTACTCCACTGACGACGTCTGACCATCCAGAGTAGGCACCATTAACACATACTCTTTGCTTTCGGTTTAGGAGAAGGGCTCTTACCCATACTGCCACTTCTTTAGTTATTCCATAAATATTTAGTTTGGTATGTAGTCTGGTGTGTGGGGCCGTGTCAAAGGCCTTTTGAAAATCGAAGTAAATAGCATCTACAGGACTATGCTGATCTACTATATTCGTCCAAGTGTCCATGACTGATATGAATTGGGTAACATACTACCTCTCGTTCATGAAACCATGCTGCTGATGTGAGAATAGTTTGTTAGCTGTCATATGCTCTACTATGTTATCCATTACAATTGATCCCATTACTTTGCAGCAGATGGACGTCAGGATGATAGGTCTGTAGTTACTCACATGAAGTTTACTTACTTTTTTAAAGATTGGAGTTACATCACTACATTTCCACGGTTGTGGAATTATGCCTTGATCTGCGGTCTTACGAAAGATTATGTAAAGAGGTAAGGACAGAGTAGTGCTGAGTTCCTGCAGAATTCTTGTTTGAATCAGGTCAGATCCTGGTGATTTATTTAACTTTAGTGACTGTAGTTTTTTTGGACATCATCTATAGTGAAAGATATTTTGTCGAGCGGGTGTTTGGACTTGGCTACTAACACAGGATGGAATATTGTGTGTGTCCCCGATAGTGAAGACATAAGCAAAATAGTCATTTAGTAGCTCAGCTTTCTCATTATCCAAAGAAATGGATAAGTAATAAGATCTTCTATATGTCACGCGGATCAACAACTCAGGTATGAACCATCCCAGTCTATCTGGGTATGGAGTGGCTGGATCCAGAGCGTTCCAAGCTCGCCCCCTGAATAAAACGACAAGCGCATATAGTCATATAAGAGAGGCTCAGACTAACAGTCCGTGAGATGGCCCATTGCACATGCGTGGCCATGGGAGATAGCCTGCATACGCGCACTAGCGTGTGAGGAGAGTGGCATCTTATGAATATTTCGGGCCTGTGTCCGTAATTTCTTAGATACAGACCATCCTCGCTTGTCCTGGTAAGAATCGTTGCCAGAATCGAACGAGGATTCTAAAACTGTTTACAGAATCAAAATCGGTTCAGAAATGGCTGAGATATCAGAGAATATTCATCCAATATGTTGAACTCCTATCTGAAATATACATCGCCATATCACACGTGCTTGATAGGGTGAAGGCCAAAAGATCACGTGGTCAGCACCCATACCTTAAAGTGACACCCAGATAAACGCGAAATGTAGAAAATTACAACACCACACAGAATGTTAACAAATACAAAGAACCAGATAGATCGTCCATGTAACATCTTGGAGATCCCTATTCCACCCCACCCACACTCCCACCCACCCCATCCCATACTAAACTAACTATACTAAACAAACTACTATCTAATCTATTGTATTCTTCTATCTACTAACAAACAGTACCAGCTGATAAATTTACAATGCCAAGATTATAATAGTCGTCAACGGAAATGCCGACAGAATAGATGGTTAGATCTAAGACTGAGGAAGCTGTAGAATCACGGACACTGTGCCGTAGATGCACTGAGTGGCCCAGGCTTTTGTGATGGCCCATAGGTCGAAAGGCCTGTATGGTTAGGTTGACAAGTAGGCCTAGCAGCTGAAAAATTCGGTGAATCGATGATCACTAATTTAAGTTAGATTAGGTCCGAATCATGAGCATCGCGAATAATGGTGATCTGATCACACCAAGCTTCCTTTCTTCATTTTATATAGAGCAGTCATCCCCGATCATCCCCTTTTTACTCTTAGATTTAGGACCTGTTGGTGTCATGAAAAAGAAAACAGCTTAGAATTAAAATTTGAACAACAAAAATTCAGCCCAATGAAGACATTAACTAACGTTTTGAAACTGGCGTGAAGGGGACCTGTTTAACAGGGACCCGAACTTTTCCGCCAACCAAATCAATCAATCATTATCAATTGAGAGACAGTTGGTGGTGTGTCTGCCAGAGATAAAGATTTCTCTGTGGTATGGCCTTTCGGCCATGATGTAATATCCCACCCAGTATGTAGAACGTGTGGTGTTCGATGATATCTCGCCAGATCTGTCGTACCACACCGAAAATGTTGTAGATCAAACTTTGCACATGTCTAGTGCGCTCAAATTAATGTGTTAGACCTCAGTCCAGATAAGGACATTGCTTTATGCACTGCACGAGCAATGCGGTGTTCATCATCTTGTGCTTCAAGAGATGTATCGTGCATTATTATACCTTTCACCATAGCCTTTAAGTAGTAGTAAGGGCATCTTTAATCCGCATCAGTATGGAACTTCGCACCACCGCCTAATTATAACTTTATAACTGGTCCATGACTATCTACTAGCCATCCAACGTGGGTTCTTCTGCACTATTCCTGAGTATAAGCCACATCAGTTAGATCGTCTGCGGCTAACTACCAAGCAGCGACTACAGATTCATGCCAGCTCGCGCCGCACCCACGTGACGATTCAACAACAGTGGCATTTTAGGACATTTTGTACTGATGACTAATGGGTACTCCACAATTTTATTATTTAACAGTTTTGTCCAGTAGGTACTGATTACTTTTAGGGAACCGTAGGGTCGGATGTGACCTTTATTATATTTTACTGTATATACTTATTTTATTTATTGCTGATGACTAACAGACACTGCAAGGTCGGATGTGACCTAATTATTTTTCTGTATTGTATAGTTATCTAATATGGCAGTTGCCATCCAAGCCAACACTTTTTGTTTAGTTAGTTATTAATATCCTACAAACATATTTGGACCGCACTTCGCTTAGGTTACGTTAAACACCAACAACAAACAGACCACCTTGTTTCTCACCTACAACACAAGATTTTCACTAATGTTGCTGCGCATGTTTTCACTAGCAAACATGGCATGCGGCCACTAAACCTAACTATGATAGCTCGGTAGGATAGGTTTAAAAGTAGCTAGGGACGACAGGAGATTTGTTTGTGTAAAGCCTCTTTTCGAATGCTGCAGCTCCGTTATACTCCATGCACCAGCGAGTTCGCATAAATTGGCCATCTACCTTAGGGCCTCCAAAATTCTATTATTGAGTAGATGTCTCTTCCTACGCTTCTCCGGCCACCTGGCCTACTAATTGTCTGGATTCATTCTGCCACGTTGATCTAAGAAACTATTGGGGTATCTTGGCGGTCAGAAGTAAAGTGTTGATGACCACATACCACTACTCCCATATCTTCGGATACCTGTTAGCTAAGCCTTTTTGCCAAAGTCGGAATCACTGTGAAAATATAATTCTGATAGCTTTACCCAGCAGTCCATTCCTTTGGGTAACTCCCTTAATCCTAAAGCAGATAAAAGTTAGATAAACGTTTCTCCAGCGATTGGATCTGACATGGTCCGCTCTGGAAATGCTAGGTGATGGATAAAGACACGGATCGCCATCTAACTGAATGGTGACTGGGTACAGCCTTCGAGCCCTCCACACCTTCACAGGATGGTTACCATAGTTGGATATCTGGTTTTTTCTCCCCACCATAAATAGATATGTGCTTTTTAAAATGCTTGTGTAATGTGATTTGTCCCCGTGTTGTTATTTGTGGCCATACTGCGGTATGCAGTGGGATCGTTATTTGATTCTGAAATTACCACCAGATGACATGTTTTCACACTGTCAGTTTGAGGGGGGTGCTCCATGGTGGTGCCCGTAATGAGCATCGAGCATCCTCAGCAGGCAGACTTTCCCGTTAAAGATAAGAAACCACAAAGCCCCTTGGCTACCTAAACTTGGAATGCTTGGAACTAAAAACAAACTGTTAGTTTAAGCTCTATTAAGAAGACCCACAGAAATAAGGCGGCATCTACTAAATCATAATCTATAACTCACATACGGTGACCGTGTTGAATTCTTCGGAAATCATCCATCCCGCCTTCACGTAAACCAGCATGCATTCCAACAACTTATAATTATAGTAGGTTGCTTCATTTTCTCACTATTAGCGTTGTTTGAATAGGAGAGTGGCCCTTTTTGCCACATCTCCTCCTCCGCTTCGGCGTTGTAGGTATTTTCCTGTGATGGAGGCCCACGTGAGGCACTTTCCTCTCGCAGCCAAAATAGTTTGGCTGGCCTGAGGTAACTATAGTTTATATTAAACCCACTAAAGTAGCCGCGCTATGACTCTCTTTTGCAGGGATACCTCACAGAATATACAGATCAGAGATCGACGAGGTACCTCTGGCGAGGATCAGGATAGACAACACCAAACCGTTTTTACATACTTAACTAAACTAGCGGCAAACGATTACGATTGTTTGCCAACTATAGTATATTTCTATGTCTCAAATCTAAATTTTGAGATGCATCGCAGGAAGATATTTCCTACATTCTTTGTCTGACATCTGTGATAGGCACCCAGCAACCTCGCCATATCACGGACGTCATTATGAAACTCCTCCAAGGGGGCATCAACAACTTTCATGCCCTGTGTGTTCACCCAATGAATCAATAGGTGAGCAGTGGTCCAACCCGCATGCACCTAGGCCCGCATCTCCCCAGTACAGACATCATCCCCTCTACTTTGACACCCACCCACTGCGCCTCGGTATGAGCATTGTAATGCGGAGCCACAACAACACCATAACATCAGAAGTCAATCCCGTACACACACCACCAATCATCTGTACTTCTCTCCTGGTCCACTGCTGTATGAGGGAAGACCCGCACAATGTTCCATGAGGCCGTCCAGGCAGATGTATGATATAGACCTCCCCCTTGCACTGCCCCATACCGGTTAGGAAACCAGCATAATCACCTGCACCCACATACTACACGGAGCAGCATCGTCGACAAGAACCCGTGTGGTGGGAATCCCCTATACCATTACCGACACGACAACACCAGGCCTTGCAGACAGATCACCACACACACACACACACACACACACACACACACACACAGACACACACACACACACACACACACACACACACACACACACACACACACACACACACACACACACACACACACACACACACACACACACACACACACACACACACACACACACACACACACACACACACACACACATCAGTATAGGCACTATCCGCGACCTTCTTCCAGGTTCACCTCCATTTCTTCCGCACCTCCACTTGGATTTGCACCAATCACTCCCTATCATGGTACCGGCTGAGTTAGCCTCCCGCCTGCGTTCAGAAGGGCGGGTGACTGGGCCAACTATGAGTGCCAGTTTGAAATAATTAGTATGACCAACCGGTGGGCAGACCAGCAGATGGGAGAGTATCTGGCTGATAAATTGTCAGGAAAAGCACTACATGCCCTGGCAGATTTGGGGTCAGATGTAATGCCCACTTACACCATACTTGAGAATGCCCTATCAGAAAGACTCGGTGACACAGCTCTTGGAGAAACCAGCCAGTTACAGTTGAAAAACTTGTGGAGGCGGGCTGATGAAACGCTCACTGAACTAGCTAGCCATCTCAGATGACTTGTTGTCACCTGGTCATATCTCAGCACCAATCATGAAGGAGTGACACATTTACATCACGACAAATTTATAGACGCATTAATCGGTGAACCTGTCCTGAAGGAAAAGCTCTTTCTAATGGAGCATCGCAGTTTGCAAACATTAACAGCAACTGTGGTGCGAATAGAACATTTCTTGGAAAGAGAAAGGATTACTAGGCGACAAAATCACCATATAAATGAGGTAAATGATGCGACACATGTTGGCACAGCCACCGCATCAGGCTCCGCTACAGCAGCTGAGTCAGCACCACAACAGGACACACCATCCCGAATCACAACAGCGCACCTAGAGGTAGGGGGCGTGGTCAGTCCCATCTGGAAGACCACAATAACGCCCCAGAACACTGAAACCAACACAATAACAGTAGCCGTAAGAACACTCATGAATGGTTGGAGTCTATAACAAAACAAATATCGACTCCAACCAATCTTCTAACAACCCTAACAACAATGCTAGCAACACAACAGACAACACAGCCACCACTAAGTAACACCGCACTGCACATTCAGTAACCTAACACCTGTTTTGGATGTGTTCAGCTCGGACATTGTAGGGAACGGTGTCCAAACCAACCTCCTTTCACCAGGCTCATAGCAGACCATAACAAACCGCCGCCTGTGCACCCATCAAACTAGAATGGGCACTGAATAAAGAGTCACATCAGTGCCCAGTCCCGCACCCAGCTAAACTGTGGTCCTCAGACAACAACGTTAGGTAGCCTCACAAACTACAACCACAAACGCTACCTCCACACCAAAACACATTACATTAACTACGGTTTCATACCAGTCGGTACCAACGATGCACACCACGTCCGCAGTACTGACACCAAACCCTTCTGTAGTAACCAGTGTCCCCGCACCAACCGCACCTACTAAACCCTCTTCCCTTTGCAAAATGGCAGTGGTTGGTTGTAGCACCTCCGCTGAAACAACGTTTATTCAAACACCACATCCCACCACCAAGACCCACAGTGTCTGCTGGTGGTATGCAATACACAACTCCCACCACAATCACCTAACACATCCATCAGCAGTGGTCGTGATACGGATAATTGCCAACATTCAATATCATGGATCCGTAAAAGACACTGTCGAAAAAACTGAGACAGACGATGGCATAGACATTGTTTGTTCTGTGCACCTACTAAACATATGATGATGAATTGTCCTAAATGAACGGCTCAGGTTGCACACTGCAATTGCACCACCAGTCCGATCCCACCATCTGTGTACGCAAACTCAGAGTACACCCACCAGCAACCAAATCAGCACCATTGCTAACTGTGTCGTCGAGTAAGCAAAATAAGCAGCAGCGACGACAGGTGTGTCCCTTCCCACTCAGTCAACCACTGCACTCATGGGAGCTATTTAAAAACAAACAGTCTGCATACAAGACCCCACCGCATCGATGGAAGATCAACAGGAAAATAACCATAGAAACTCGTCCACAGGCGCACCGCAAGGTAATATATAAGTGTGCTTGTTTATTTGGCGGTATTTCCACCAGTGCTACCATAGACACTGGCGCTTCCACCACTGTCTTCAACAGGCGCTTATATGAGAACATTCCACCTAATAAAAAGCCACCCCTTAGGCCAACCAACATATTTTATAAAAATCTACTGGTGCTAACGTTCCAGTAGCTGGTACCGTAAACATCGTAATACAGATAGAGGAAATGCAATTCATTCAGTGAGTTGTAGTTGCCGCTATCCAAAATGATTCCCTCTTAGGCTCTGACTTTCTCAGCATCAGTGAAGCCATAATACACTGCGGACAACAGGTACTAGAGATACACGGCCGCTGCATACTTTAGGACCGGAATCACCACTGTAGGATACGTGTGTGGTGATATTGGCCTCTACAGCCACAGTTGAGCTGGGACAGGAGGAGATTAGCTGGGCCACCATACCATAGTTAGGAAACAACACGCACACCGCTATGTTGGAACCCAACCCTGAATATATGCTAGTCTCTCAATGTGCTAGTCCACGAATGATAGTCGACACCACCAACAAGGATCACATACCTTTCAGGGTATTCAATGGCACAGCTCAACATATAACGCTTGTCCCAGGCGTATGCTGTGGCCATTTGGTACATGTGATTTTGGTGGAAACACCCCCTCCCCCCACCCCCATACCCAGACAAACATCTTCTGATGAAGTTTACCAGAACATCTACATGACCTATATTTGCGTGCCACAATTGGATTGACGAAATCTTACAAATGAGGCGTACAGCATCTCTTATATACGTACCAGGAGAATTTTTCCACAGGTGACATGGACCTGGGAGAAACCCATCTGCTACAGCACTCCATCGACACCGGGAACAATCGACCAGTCCGTCAGCCAGTGCATCTTCACCCCATACACAACGAAGCAGAAGCACACCAGCAAGTAAATGACATACCATGTACAGGCATCATTGAGCCCTCTGCATCACCATGGGCCAGTCCTATCGTTCTCGCAGGCAAGAAGGGTGGATCTTTGCGGTTTTGTATTGATAAACGCCGCCTTCGTGATCTAAGTGTCAAGGACACATATCCGTTACCCCGGATAGATCAGGCACTAGATTCGTTGCCCAGAGTCAAATGGTTTTGTACTCTTGACATGGCCAGCAGTTACTGGCAGGTAGCCATGTATGAGGCTGATCATGAGAAGACCGCATTCATCTGCAGAGACGATCTTTTCAAATTCCGCAAAATGTCTTATGGTTTGTGCAACGCTCCTGGAACATTCGAGCGTCTCATTGAACAAGTATTAACTACCCTGCAATGGGAAATCTGCCTATGTTACGTAGACGACGCTATCGTTTTTGGCTCTTCATTTTAGCAAACCTTGTCTAACTTGGATAAGGTATTAATATGTTTTCAGACCGCAAACCTCGAGCTCAAACCGAAGAAATGTAATTTCTTCAGACAAAATCCAGATGGATATTTCTTCGGTTTGAGCTTGAGATGTGCGGTATGAAAACATATTAATACCCTATCCAAGTTAGACAAGGTGGCGAAACATGATGTAAACAGATTGGAAAAGTAAGAAAAGAACAGCTCTTTCAAACCCTTACTTGTCGGATAGCAATTTGCAATTGTAGTAGGGGAGCCAACATGCTAAAAAGCCATTATTTAAGGAGTTTGCCTATCAGAAAGTAATAGTTGATAGCTATTCATTTTATTAATCTCATGTATGTTCCTTTCATAACAATACTTGTTAGCAAGAACATCTGGATTGCACAAATGAGATATTGCTATATTAAGGGCCACATTTCTGTTTGAGATTGTCATTTGGGAATCCATGGCTTAAAATTTGAATGCCAACGCTAATGAATGTAGGACATCAGCATTTAATCTTGAAGATTACATAACACAACATGTTTTGAGAAAGTTTTGTAGTGATACGTTCATTATTTCTTTGAAAAATGTATTTTCACTCTTGAAAGTTAGATTTTTTTGGGTGGCTTTTGTTGTAAGCATGGCTAATTATAAAATATGTCCAAAATACTCTTTTCAATCAGTCTGTATAATAATTCGTCAATATAATAGCATATATATGCCCTAACCTTTAAGATATTGTGTAATGTAATTGACCGAAGCATTGCATAGATATAGAGCCCCAATTGCCCCTACATCCTTTCACACCAATTAAAGTTGGGAAGTCAACGGAGCTGTCACCTCGTGACTTTATTGAATTATATCTTTAGCCAATTTACGTCATTATACTATTTGTATAGCAGTACGGTTATGATCTTGTGCAGATGATCTATAGTGGTTATCTGGTTGTGGGACCACATTCTGGTGGTTCTCTAAGACATGTGGTTATAAGGTGGCTCATTTCAAAATAACCTAAAAAATGTTACAATGTCAGTTAATCAAGCTCACTATAGTGGATAACATATTAAATGGCCACACGCTTTATTGCAGCAAAAACAATCCAGTCATCTATCATAGAACATTCTGCCACTATCACAGGAAAAGCATATGATGAGAACATTGCTGACATTATTATAGCATAAGACTGTACAAGCAACGTAGTAACAAATGAACTGTATACTCATGTGGCATGGTTAATTACCAACTCTGACTTTGAAATGAACAATTGTGGGCGTGTCGTTTTGACTCGCGATCTGCATAAGTGTGTTCTTAATTTAAGCCTAGCCATTATGTATGGAACAACAGGTGTTTCAATGCCGCTTCCAAAACATGTGTGTGTAGGATAGCATATTTTCCAAACAAAGTCGTAGCAAAGAGCTAATTGCACTTCTTAATAGGTTTGGCAATAGTATAAGTTATGTAGATGGGCAACGGTATATATAACTCATGTAGCAGAACCGGTAAATGATAATACTGAAGTAAATTGGGGTAATCACGCCAGAAAATATGCTGCCAGGTTTGTTTACACAATTGCTTTTGCCAATTTCGATTTTCATTAAAATACTAAAGACGGAACAACCCTGCATGCTACTACATACATTCTATACCAATATAACCAAGACACAAATGCAAAACAGAAACAGATCTCTTTGCCACAAAGTTTCGAAAAAAGTAGAAAAACAACAGGAATAGCTCCAAATCCATTCACCATAGATGTGGCCCATTTAAGTCTGAAAGACAGAAGACAAGCACGGCATTTGACTGATACAAATTTATCTGACACAGAAGATAATGAATAAAAGCTGAATGGCACACACATAGTTTGGGTGCTGTCTCGAATGATACCAACACACCTTATGCCAACTGATGACTTGAACATAAGTCCAACATGGACAACCTTTCAGAAAAAGAAGTACAATGTAGAAGTCAGCAACGATAGGATATGGACCACTATTCCCCGAATCTCCAACCAAACCAGAGGTTGTTCAAGCAGCATTGGATTATTTCGTCAAGACATCAGAAGCAATGAACCGAGATGTTGTTGTAATAAGCAATATATGACATTGTCAAAGGTTTGGCAGCAAAATTCCCAGATAAATATGGTTATATTGTAAAGCGATTAGGTGGATTCCACATTCTAATCTACTACACGGTGCCCTCGCCGAGCTGATGACTGGTATAGGTATTGTAGATGTAAAGGAGAAGGTGGAGTTATGCAAGAAAGGAACAGTAAATAAAGTACTGGCTGGTAAAGATTATTATAAGATGGTTCAGTGTCATCTTCTGGCAGCCGAAGCAATGTTTTCATTGCAATGGGAAGCTTTTGAACATTGGATGGTGGATGAAGGTGATATCGAAATATTAAGTCGTATACCTTCAACAATGGCAGTGTTTGCAATGGATCCAGGTGAAGAGAAATTTCATGATCTGCTAAGATTTATGGAGGATATCAAGATGCTAGAAAATTGGGATGTGTTCACCTCGACACCCCATAAAAACAGCCAAATACTGGGATGCATATATCGATGCGGTAGCGATTGTTCTAGGCTACAAAGAATCATAATGATCTGGTAATTGGCAGAAACACTTAGAGGAAGCTGAGCAAATGCTACTATTATTAGTGTCCATGAAGCATCATAATTACGTAATATGTCATCCACAGTACCTTCAAGAAATGAATGAACTGTCAAATTTACAGCTGAACGTGTACAGTCACATTTGTTGCGGTACCTTCAGAGTAAGACAGACAACTGCTTCATTCAATGATGTGTGGACAGACTTAGGACTTGAGCAGACATTTAACAAGAAGGGGAAGTATCTCTGTTCAAGGGACTCAGTATTAATGAATCCGCATGAGACACGTATGTTAAAGTAGTACCTTTCATGGCTAAGGTTTGCGGTCATGTTAAGGTAATGACCCACCTAAACAATGAAGACGATTTACAGCTAGCTACAAACAGGCGGTACATTGCAAAAAATGAGATGGCCGCAAAGCTCATGAATGTTGTAAGATTTCAGATGATGAATCCCTTTTCAGGTGCTGACAAAGATGATTCTTTGATAAATATTGCTCCCGGACAAAAATCTCGAAACAAAGGGGAAAGAGCTGGTTAAAGTAGCAAGAGAAAGCAACTCAGATAAGATTGTATCACCCATTATAACTCCATTTGCAGAAACAAAGACAAAAAGGAAAGTCATACAGATAAAGAAAATATATCAAGAGGAAACAACAGTGACCCGTTCCTTGTGTTTTATATCCAATGAAAACAGCAAAGAGGTAAGAAATCAAGAAGTCAGCTATGAATGAACAGAATACCCATCTTCTCTGTTTGAATCCGATGTGCAACATGGTAGACATAAAATGAGAGGAGGTTGTAAATCAGATTATTATAATAAAAAGAAAACGTATACAACAATGGATGAGCATTCTTACCTGCCAGTTTGTAATATGCCAACCACATTTCTTGTAGAAGTGGTGTGTTTCCTACAGAAATTCCGAAGCCGTGGCACTAGAACATTTGAAAAGGCCACCCCATCCAATAGGCCTACCATACTTCCACCCCCCTCCCCCCCCCCCCCGTCAGCAGTCAGAACATCACACAACAGACAGAACGTCAACACTACAGAGAACACACCTGCCCTCAAGACTGGATACGTCAATTCATCATTGCGCATACATCGCATACTTGCTCGGTTATACTCAGCGTAACAGAGACATTCAACATCGGCAACAACAGCATTTAGCGGCACCTACGGGTCTAAATTAACAACCGGTAGAGACATAAAAATTCCCGTGTCAAATTCTTCCCGCACAGGACTGCTGGAGAAATAATCCCTCCCTCTGAATACATCTCCCGCAAATAACAACAGACTTGTCATTCAGCAGCGTGGAAAACTGGAATGCGCCCACTTCGCTTATAACATTGGCATCATACAGCAGCCCGGACACCCCGACAACAGCATTATCATCAACAGACAGCAGTCAACAAATTTCCCGCCCTCACCTTCTTATCCAGTCACGGGAGAACTGATCAAATGGATATTAGGAATGTACTGCAGCCATCTACAGTACGTGTCACGGGAGAGACGCTTGTCCAGCGTCCCCCACCTCTTTCACCGGCGTCGTACGGAAACAGCTAAGGCTACATACTTCAACTACACGTAATAACAGCCAATAGTATTAAGAGAGCAAGATGCCCGCATTGTCGTCAGTCACGAGTAGGATTTTGCTACCGAAAAGTTGAATTCGACAATGGATTGATCAAAGTTACGACAGCATCCGACAGGTCATCTACGCTCTAAAATAACTCTGCCCTGCCCACGGACTCGGCCATTACAGAGTGAAACACCCTCAGGGTTCGATAAAGTTGACATTCACGCCGCTATTCCTCCCCCACTCCCGCACTTAGTGCCAATAAACGAGACACCATCACCACAGCGCAGGTACCATCCACAGAGAACCAGTCACGCATTACGGATTTCAAATCACCAATATGACAGAAACACAGCCACTCAGGTTGACTGTATTCACAATCTCCGGACGACAGCATTGTAAATTGTAAAATTGTGTCACACATATTTACGAGTTGGACTGTAATTTAGCCATTATCAAAATGGTACAAAGATGTTTGTTCCAGGCTGGGACGGAGCTAGTTCTACCCATTGAGGAGAATGCTAGGAAAATACAGCTATCATGATGGGATCAGTAACGTTGATCTACCGCATGGATGGATCTGTTTAATCCACACATAAAAATCACTTGCAACTTTACTGTGAATTTTTGATTAAGAACACAACTGCTCTACCGTGCTACAAATCATTAGCACACGGGCCGGTAAAGCGGCATCAAAAATCTTGCAGTAAAATCACAGAGAGAATTTCAAAAATTCTCTGCCGTGCGTTCCAGTCAATGATCAACATGGGCTGAGAACTACCTATTACAGACATGTAACAAGACGCATGTTAAAGAACTCGCGTAAATACGGGACATTATAAAATCTTGATATAACATATATATTTCTATCTTTCGCTTCTGCAACAGACTACATCTCAGCAACAGCATTTTTGACCGTCGTCATAAAACAGTCTGAACATTTCCGATCAGCCACATGCTTTTAGAAACCAACCACGTGACATCTACTACTATTTCCAGTGAGTTGGATCAAACGCTTTAAAAAAAAGAGCCGCCCAAAGACGCAACTACCACAGCGCGATGGAAGAGTGGCGAGGGTGAGTCCGGGAGATTGCCGCTGACGTCACCTGGTTCCCACGCACCCCATCAGGTGCTCCAACCTAAAATTCGAATAGGCAAATTTATAAGCCTCCAACCTGGAAAACCGCCGCATGGTAATTAAAAGGTGAGGCGCCGCAAGGACAAAGTAGTACCTCGTCTTCAGGATGATCGGAGGCTGTTAAATGCGCGAAATAAAGACAAGTTTAACAAGCCATTCTTCCTATAATTACAAGTACTCCCATGATATGGGAGGAATTAATCCTGTAACGTTCAGGCCGAAAACAAGGATATAGTCACATAAGAATGACCGAATCACCTATAAAACTTTTTAGGTGTGGTCATCCGCCGCCTGTGACGTCATCAAATAGTATAAAAGGAGGAAGCGGGCTCTGAAACTGTGTCTTCCCGTCAAAACTCGACACCATGGAAGAACATAAGCATTAGGCTTCTTTCGTGTCGCAAACTAAATTCTGCTGATTTCTTCTTATTATTTTATTATATTTGGCCTGGAAAGTTATAACCATGAAGAGATAGGGCATTAGGTTTTGAATAAAGTTCCCGCAACTAACTACCATGCGGGAACGAGATGTCACTCCTTGAAGATCTAGCATTGTCGGATTCCTCCGAAGAAGAATCAGTGCCAGTTCTGAAGCAGTTCCCGTGTAACTCATTGTTGACTAGCGGAGAACCATGTACCAGAAGTTTCACTCGGAAATCCGACCGCACCCTTCATATTAATAGGGACCATCTCTTCCAGTCAGCCTTCTGTGTAACCTGCCAGTACCTCTACACCGCTACTCGCTACGGAATCACTCACGCGCTCCGACATCATCATCGTGTGTTGGAGATGATGTTAGTTCCTGGGGAAGAGAACGAGGATCATGCCGTTCTAGCCACTCGATTCGAATCTTGTCTCCCGCTCAACGTTCTCCCGACCGAGAAAATGGCCCGCACGAAAAACACCACACATGGATATCCCATTGGACATCGTCTTCCTGCGGCTACAGCAAGTAACGTACCGGCAGCCAGACAGGAAATTCTACCTGCAGTCGCATCTGGAAGTACTACGCCGACATCTATCACTTCGTCCACACTGAATCTGAAGCACAGTAGGAAGCAGAAATCGCCCGTAAAATCCAGTACGGCAGCTCCCGCATCAATTACTAGCCAGTCAACTATGGTTACCACTCCCGCCACCATAGAATCACAGACTGTAGTATCCAGACAGCCAATCTCAGTGGTGATCACGACACCTGCAGAGATAGACATTTCCAACTATCCGCAATCTCCATCTCCGCCTGAACATACCATAGATGAAGGAACGGGACCATCACAGCCTGTGACAATCAGTGTAACTCCGACCCGCGTTATTCAGCATCTGCCTCCTAGCCTTTCTGACCCAGCAGTCAGGAAGGGAACCACACTGGAGCGTCGATACGCGGGAAAAAGACGGATCGCCCATACACAGGATATTTATCCCATACCTAACATTACTGCTAGTCCTCTGTTAAAGTATGCTAACTTCCGCAGGATGTTGTCTCCCGCCGTATCCGTTTCCGCATCACGACTTCAGCCGACGGCACAACTCACCGCCATCACAAAGACAACTACAGCGACCACCACGCCAGCGACAACCGCCACCATCACGTCAGCGCCCGTCAGCACCACACCAGCAACATCGGCAATTACTAGTACCGCCGCTGCTACTCGGACAGATATGTTGGAACCCACGGTAACTGTGAGAGACATTATGGACGCCCATATTTCCGCCACCATCACTTCGGATGTTTCGGACAGTGCCAATGATAATGATGATGAGAGCATTTCAGCAATGACAGTACATCCACCGTGACCTACTACCGTCAGTCGCGGGACCCACACTCAATGGGGAAATTTTGCTGCTGAGGTGTAATCATGTGTAATTCAGCAGAAATATTAATAGGCGATTCGAGGAAAGGTGTTAATTATTATTTTATTTACTTTTCTTATTATTATATATGTTAGATCAATTGACCCCCGTCCTGAGGATGACTACGGTTATCCCACACAACCGCACACTTTAGGTGCCCAGTTGTGGCTCATATGAAATGAGCACTGCGGACTCCAATGTTGTAAGAACGTCGTGTGCGACGTAAAGAATACAACTTCCCGCAGTGCAATAACGTCACACTCCCGCCATGCAGTCTCAGCCACGCTGAGGCTGCCTGATAAACCAGTTGTAAGTTATTATTATATATCTTATTTTTCTTATTATTTTTCTTCCTGTCTCAGACATCAGAACGGATATGGGGTCAGCGAGAGCTGCCCGTTGCGGACCCGCAAGAATGGGCCGCAAATAGAGATATACATAGTAATAATACTTGGTGACACGTGTTGCGTGCCCCTTTATTTACCCGGGGTACGCAAGTAATTCAGTTTGATTGATAAATATAAAAACATACCCCATAAGGGTATGTCACATAGGTAATATTTTTATACCTTGTCTTTTTGTTATTATATTTTTATATATTTAAATTATGGTACGTTGGAGCTTGGGTGTTCTTTGCGGAGATTATGATTATCTGCACTCAACGGGAACACCCATGCAAGCTACTGTTTAGGATCATATACTAAATAAAGTTATAGCAAGCACCGTAATAGTAATAATAAAAATAACACAAAAAAAGAAAGGCCTGGAAAAATAATTCCAGGTCAAAATAAAAAAATAAAAGTATGCCTCCCCCTTCTCTTGGCACCCCTATGTGCTCTGTCTCTTTAACGCGCGCCTATGCATCACTACTCCTCTCCGGCCACGTGCCTACCCGGGAAGTCTAATTCCCACCTAGCGTACATCCGCGCGTCGATCCGTCATGCACAATCGTTTGCCATGGATGTCAAACTAGGAGGGGGTGGTGTAGTTCGGATCGACCGGTCGGGTACTGGCCGTACCAGCTAAGCTGGGTATGCGCCGCCCGTCTAGGATTCGTTTCCTGAACACGCCCCTCTGGGTAGAGCTATAAGCGTATACAGGCCTATGGGAGAGAGAGTGTGTCGAAGAACGACTAATTTTGTTAAAACGCATTATGCGCATGCGCGCATCAGGACGCTGTTTCTATGGAGTGAGTAGTTGTGACCTAGATAGAATGGCGCTTTTAGTGTACCGAGCTGGTACTCTGTAATTCTTATTGATTGCCTGTTTCCGTTAATTCTGGCATTAATCAAGACCAGAATTTGACGGGCTTTCCAAAACTGTAAACCATTTCAAAATCGGTTGAGAAATGGCTGAGTTATCCAAGGAAAACTCTTCTTGATTATCTTCAAAATATTGCTGTGACGTCATAACCACGTGGACGTAAAGCTTCTAGAATGTTCTAGAACGTTCGACGACGCTATTATTAGCGACGCTCTGATTGGCTGTTGCTCGAGCAATGATTGGACGAAGCCTGCGCCTGTGACGTCATGGAGAGTATAAAAGGAGAAACGATCCAGAGATCGAGAGCATCCTCGGCCAGGGGCAGAACAGGTTGGAGCTGTACCAACTATTATCAAGGGCGACACGCGTCTTTCTTCACTATGTGTCGGGTTTTTATCCCGTAGAGTACAGTTTCCAAACCACCGCACTAAAACAATTTTGTAACGCCCCTTCTACGGGAGTAGTTTGGAAACTTGATAAAACGTTCACGAATACAACATCTACATTCGGAGCACCAACTTGCAGTGAGGGCTCTGTGGCCTGATTATGTGAATCTACAGATGTAGAGGCAGGATGTTCTTTGATGGATGACTCGCCGGATCTGCCGGCCATGCTTAAAAGTGGTATTTCAAATGCCGCGCACTGATCTTGTAGGTTCTTTCGACTTTCGACCGTAGCAAGTGAACTCTGCCCAGTGCGTCTTCAGAGCTAGTTGACGTACCCAGCACCGTAACACTTTGTTTTGTATCTTCATCCGCATCTGACAACCCCCGCTAGTGATCGGGTTGTTTACACTTTCCATTTGTAGCATCGGTGTATGGGAACATTCTTCACCACGTAGTACTATCGGATCTTTTGCTGACTGCTCGTTAGACATTCTGAATAGGCTTACAGTGCTGAGCGATGATCCCCCGCCATGGACGTTCTTGCGGGAATCTTGTTTGCGGACAACAGCTGGAGGGAACCAGCCTGTGGGAACCAACCTGCAGGAACTGTCCAGCTTCAGGAGAATGCAACATCTCACGTCAACCACGGATTGACGTATCAATTTCAGTAACGCCGTAGCCTTACTTGGGAATGGCTACCGAGTATTCAAGTAACTATTCTTCACAGTTTAATTATTTCTCTAAAAAGGTTTTGTTAATTATCCCATCTCCGTAATAATGGTTCCGATGACTAAAAGGAACTGTAACGGTCTTAGTACCGATAGTTATAGTTTCTGTATTTGTTAAATAATTATTATCATTTTCCTCAATGTGTTGCTAACCGCACTATGATATGTTCGTTGACCTGTACTAATATATCTACCGTAATCGTTTGACACCGTATTGCTTGTTCTGGTTAGAATATGTATGTATATGGCCAGTGGCCATCCGTTAACTTGTTTTGTTTAGCTATAGAAAATGTAGGACTGCAGTGCACGTAGAAACCACTATACAGCAACATTTATATATGCAGCACTTTCTCCCATCACCAACAATTTTTCACTGAGGTCGCTGTCCGTGCTATAACTCTGTTTAGCCCGGCATGCTACCGACTAAAACCTATTCAGCTCGATAGGATAGGTTCAGAATGATTAGAGACACTTTCTTCATTACATACTGTGTAATATACGCTTCTCTTCCGGTAGTGCGATAATTTAGCCCTGCACTCCAGTAAGACTCGTAACTCCAAGATTTTGTCTCTCTTCATATTCATCTTAGCCTTGTGGCTTCTTAATTGTTTGGACGTCCCTATCCGCACCATGGGCTGATCCGACTCTGGGAAACTATTGGGGTTTCCGAGCGGTGATGGCTAGGGTGTGGTATCACACACACTCCCGCGTATCTTCGGATACTTAGTAGATAGTACTTTAAGCCAATGTAGGAAAGCACTGCGAAAACATATATATTAATTATTATTATATTTGCTGACAATCTTCCCGCACCGCAGTGCAAAACTGGCAACTTGTGTATAAACCTAATGACAGGTTAAACGGTTTGCTCCATAGGACCCGGTGATGGGCAAGATACGTATGCTCACCGAATTCTGTTCGAATGTCTGGGCATGATATTTAGATCTGCCACGCCCATACGGGAAGGACATTCACGGTGTGCATCCGTCTCTCTTACCCCCACCATAGCGATAGGAGATAAGGCCTAACAATGCTTCCGTGAAATGTAAACCATGTCTTGTAATGTTCCATGTGGTTGCGACGCGGAATGTCCGGATTCTTACCCAGTTTGGAGATCCCGCTAAGTAACATGTATGAGCGCTGTCTGCAGTATGGATGTCCTCGGGCATTGGTTCTCCATGACAGCCGTGTCTAATAGCTAGGTAGTTATCGGCCAGTTGCGGCATAAACTAATTCTTGTTTTGAAAACAACTAAAAGGAATTAAGCAAAGCAGAAGGCCCGCAGAAATAAAGCGGCAACTACTAACTCAGCATATTAGAAGTGAAATAAGATGGGAATGAAGGAATCCATCGGGAATCTTCCGTCCCATCTTCATGTAAAACAGTACGCACCCCTACAGTCATAATCTCACTAGGTATGGTCTTTTCTTTGTACAGCGTTTTGGTTTGAAATATTAGAGTGGGCCTATTTTTGACTGCTATTCTTCTCCACTTTGAGCCGTGGCAGCACCTTCCCAAGACAGAGGCCCGCATGCGGCACTTGCCTCTCGTAAGGATTCAGCGACGACGGTCCACATCAGGATAATATTCCTCACCCAAACTTGCACTAGGAGTAGTGCCCGCGTGATGCACATCACTTTTCGTCCGAGATAGTCTTCCTCCTTTCGGCGTAGAAGTATAATAACTTATATTAAGTTAGATAGCTATGTCTCGTGTACGGGAGCCTCCCTTGCGGGGATACCTCTGCGGACCTACGAGTCTGTGTGGTACCTCTGGGAGCCCCATGTTTAAAAGTTCATCTACTTGCCTCTATGTCTATATTTTCGTATGCTCTTACTGTAGTTTTATCTAGCATATTTTAGGTAAACACATTGTATAGACTTATATTTTTAGGTCACCAAATCAAATCTTGTAAGTCCATAGATCACGAAATTGCTATGGACAGGCATACCGGTGACACAAACTCTTGGGATGAAACCGTTGTGTTTAATGTTCGCGACGATGGTCGCACAGCCCCACTGGAACGATTGAGTTCTACGGGCCTTAGAAGCTGGTTTTTGTTTCCCACAGGGCAGTCTCGTTCAAGGTCCATCACCCCGAGACCAGATGCTAGCCAGCGTCATCATTCGTTGTGCACTTGTGGCATGACGAGTCGACAAGAGACATCAGAACGGCCCAACACTACCCGGCGAGCTGCATTAGCAACGGTTTGAGCATTGTGACATTATAATCTTACAAGAATCGATTAAGTGTTTAGTTAGTCCGGACTCCCATTGATCTAAGCTAGGATGGGTGAAATGGATCTTAGTTCCAGTTTCGGGATGTACGTAATTTAATTACACTGTCTATATTATTATTCACGTTGTTCTAGATTTGACCTCTTGGCAACTGCATCCTGAAGCTGACCTTAACTAATCCGGTTTCACATTAAACCAGCACAACATCAGGAGAACTACATGACAGTCTACAACTTAAATTTATATTTGATCGGTTTAGTTCAAACTTGATCTCCATTGCCCGTGATTTTAAACCATAACATTTATCTAAATTCATTCTAGAAAATCGGACACGTTCATAGGTCAAATGTCAGGGTCATTCAATTAAGTTTACCCTCACTCCGCCTGGCAGTCAGAGAGATCACTCTGATTTCAGTAGAAAGTTGAGCAAGACTTTTCAGTTCCTGACTACGAAATTTCAAGGAGATCTTGCATATACATCTTATGATTGATCTTATATCTGGCTTTCTCAGACCTTAGTCGTTAGACCTCCACTCCTGCTTTCTTATATCAGCTTTAGGATGGCCTTTCAGGTACTTGTTTCTTGACCATTAAGCAGGACAAGATTATTTTTCTTGACATGTTGTTCTTAGCCTATAGGCCAGTGATACCTTATACTTGTAGCCAGATATTGCCCTTGCTTTTATATCAATATTGGATTATCAACTATAGTTAGCAATTGTTACTAGGCCAGATAGAGTTTAATTGAATGGTGTTGCTAGATTGTTATTCAGCAGGGCGTTTCCAAGATTACCGTAGGCATGGTTGTCAGATAGTGCTTTCAATAGATATCTTTTTATGGTTCAAGATCTGATCATCGTCAACCGTTGTCAAATTATGTATTCGAACTTAGTCTCTAACCTAACTATTGTTTAGAGATACATAGTTGACACTTTATTTACAACTTATATCAATTTTGATGAAAATCATCTTGTCAATATGCAATTGACCTATTTCCAAGTTATTGATGCAACATTACTTTTTCAACACACGCGAGTCGGATAGATTAAGACACTTCGCTAAGCATTGGAGCGAGAAATTATAATTTAGTTATTTGGCAGATAATTTCTTAGAGCACGTCAAGTTGTTTGCTAACTGTGGATCTACTTTGTGTGAGCGAAGATGTTTGCACAACCCAATTGTTCAACAAGCTTGATGTAATCTGCCTTTGTTTAGCCTTGTATTGGCAAAGTAATTTTCTTTAAGAACTCGGGTTCTTCTATTGGGAAATTAGCAGGCTGGTCACAGACTTAGAGAAACCCATTAGCAATTTGCTTGCCAACCCAACCATTTTAACAACTCCGGCACTTGCATGGCCTTCACTTCTAACCTACACTTTACTTTATCGAGACTTTACGTAGCTGTAGCTTGAGTGTCATGTAACCATACCAGAATGGTCTTCTCATCCGCTCGTATTCAGTGGATTGCTCAAGCACATCAAGCAGTTGAACGATTTATGGAATGCGTTGAGGTGGGAACTCCTGAAGACTCGGGGGCGGGGGGGGGGGAGGAACAAATTTTGTCGGTAAAATGGACCAAATGTCTGGGGTGATGGGCGATCTGTTGAGACGGATCGCCCGGGAAGAATGAACAACTTTAATGGAGGTGGTGGGGTGCTGGGGGGCGGAGCAAGTGCCTTTTTTTTTACACATACATGCACACTAAACAGGCTGAGACATCTCCATCCGAACCAGTCCGCACGTCGACTGTGATTGCACCCCACCCCCCCCCCCACCCCCACACCCGGGTTGGCTTTTAGGCCCACAGCTTTAACTTCGCCTAAAGGAATTCCGGGTGGCAACACTCAGAGTGACAAGCTAAGACCCAGAATGAGTGACTTTTATAGCAATTTAGTTTCACACCAAGATCTGCAGAGCAACATACACCCAGTTTCGGTTTTATATACATATACAAGGTATGAAACTACTGTCCATGGGAACCATTGATATAAGCGGAATCGTAAACTTCCTTCTTATCGATTACTCTTCTTGTTGTTTATGTAAATTCCTCCTTAATAGGAGTACAACCGCTACACTAATTGCGCTAAAACCTTAATTTACATAAACAACAGGCAGAGAAATCGATAAGGAAGAACAACCCATGTTGTCATCTTTCATCTACAGTAACCAAACTTAATGTATTTGTAAGACATAACAATTACTATCCCACTTAAATCACTGTTTGCTAAATGGCCACCTACTATTTGCGCTAAGTACTTTAACCGTCTCATTCTCCTAGACTGGTAAGTGAATGATCATTCATTCACCCTCTGGTCGAGTTAGTCCCCTTATTATTTAGATGATATTCGCAAGACTTACTTCCCTTTGGATTGTACATATAGTAACTCTATTTCATTAAAGGCTATCTGCAAATAAGAACTGGTTCTTGAATTCATATAGAGTACGTATCAGAATGAATCCACAAGCATACACACGCAGCTAGGTTGCACGATTATAAGCCTTCGCGATTAATTTTTCCGTGTAACAGAGTCAACGCAAATTTTCTCCCAAAAGAATTAATCATAAAATCCAAGTCAATACAAGTATCCACGAGCTCATCTGTCATCAAGATTCATCAGTTTGTCTCAGAGCATAAGCCTTCATTGAATAAGCTTATGTATCTTGAGTACGGTATTATAAATGTCAAAATGCCTTAATTTCGTGCATACATTTTCGGAAACAATGATATGAAATCGTGGCACTGGTCTATTCTTTGACATTGCATTTTCTTCAACAAAACCTATTGGAACTTTCCATTTGATATTGTCTGGCGTGTGCCTCATGTTTTCTAAAAGTGCAGTGTTACTTTTAATTCTCGTGTGTCAACAGCGCCTCAATGCGCCCAATATACCGTTTATATAGGCATATTAATTAACCATTTAACGGTCAAGATTGGTAGAAAAAGAAAACTGTTGTTGCTTATTTACAGGCCAAGAGAAGACAATTTTTAAAAGTGTTCCAATGGAATTTACATAAAAGTCTTTCAGTTGGCCTGCAAATCAAGGATGTTTGAACATTATATGGTCAAGACAATTCAAATCTGTGCATAACCAGTATCCATATGGAGGCCAAAGGGAGACTATTTTTGAAAATTTATCACTGGAATCGGTTACCATGGTAAATTAAAAAAAAATTGTTTTCTCTTGGCCTGCAAATGGACATTCCTCAACTGAGGAGACTGCTTTAGCCAGTTTTACCATTAAATGGCAAAAGTTCACATAAGATGCAATCGAATTATATTTGATTAGATTTGATTATGAACCCTCTCTTTGCACTCTCTTTTATAGGCAATCGCCAAATCTTTAAAGATAACGAAGGATAAAACTGAGTGCTTTTCCAGAATGGCTTTTACAAAAGCAGCTATGTGGCAGCCCTCTTTCCAAAGACACATATGCTTCAGCTGCAGTCAATGTTCTCTGGCAAATCATTATAAAGTTTGCGAGTCTTGGCCCCTGAGTTGGCTAAGGAATGTTTGATTGGTTAAAGGACTACCTCTTACCCTATCTACTTCTTTTACTCAGGAAAAAGCTGTTGCTATCGCTAACAAGTCAATTAAATCTCATAAGGTTATTTTCGTTTTGAAAGTTTTGCAGGTGCGTTAATTTTCAGCCTTGATGGAAGTATTTGGAATACAGTAGCCAACTCAATGGTCCCAGCGAGGAGGCATAGTGTTTCACATTCTTCAGACACCAATTCAAATGTAACCTCTACGCCACTTAGCTCAAATAAAACAGCTGGTGTAAACATGTTCCTTCAATACAGGCCAATGCAAAAGAAACAAATTCACGATCTTGTTAGGATTTGCTTTCCTAATTCTCCAGAACAGGTCAGTGCTGACTCTGGCATTCAAATGTGTGTACTCGGTTTCGAACAAAAGTAGTCATAATGTATCTAAACAGAGTTGTGAGTCGGATGCAGCTCTTTCTAGCACAAACAATTCTACTATTAATCCAGACATAAGAAGTTGCATTAAACAGTCTCGACAGAGTCACTGGGATGGTGCAGTGTCTACATTATGTATGAATGATCATATTGTATTCTTTGTACATCATACCGATAGGTAATTAATATGCACTCATCAAGTCTGGACAGTTGCCTTTCTAATAAAGTGTCTATTGTCAGTATGAATAATCCTAACTCATTCTTTATATTCCCAGTAGTGATCAATTACAATAGGAGTTACGTTGTGGGTGTTACCGATGGAATTCTTGTCTATATTCCCAAATCAGATTATGCTGTGATTAGTAATGTTCAGGGAATGTATGGTCCTCCATGGTGTTTATTAAACAGTTCTTATCCTAAAAATTATATTTAAAATTAGACTGAATCTTTGCTTTAAAAATTTGAAAGAATTCTTAGGTCTTATATGGAATTGTATACTGCTACTTTCTGAGGATATCTTGGAAGTTTAGAAATCAGGCAAAGCTATTCCTGTTTCCATCTATAAAGCTCTCTCTCTCTCTCGCTCTCTCTCACACACACACACACACACACACACACACACACACACACACACACACACACACACACACACACACACACACACACACACACACACACACACACACACACACACACACACACACACACACACACACACACACACACACACACACACACACACACACACACACACACACACACACACACACACACACACACACACACACACATACACTCTCCCCCCCCCGCACTGGCTGCTCTATCATATTCTTGAGTCACAGTTGCAGCATGTTTAGTTTTAGTACTAATATTGTATTACCAATGCGCTTTCTTCTATTCAAAGTTCTCAAAATCTTAAGCAGTATCTTAAAGCAGTTCCTTTTTCGTAGCTCTGTTACCGATGCTATTTTCAAAGCGTCTCGCTCGTAAGAGCTGCTGAGGAGGATAAAATTCAGATTGGTAACACGAAGGGTCTGAATCCTAACCATTGTACCCAATCTGTTCATATTCCATCTCCTACTTGGAAAAGCTCTAGATCTTAAAAATCTTTCTATCCCTGTGTCTCAGCTCAAATAGAAGTAATATGAATTCTCGATCTAGAGAAATCTCTCTTAATCTGGTATCTCCTCGTGCTAATTCTGGGAGCAGATATGATTCGATTCCAGGTAATTGCCTACGGTCTCCCTGTGTCTAAACCTCTTATAATCAATCTTACAGAGATTCTAGCGGGGGTCATTCTATAAATCATGGTTCTTCTCCGATTGGAAATCATTTAATTTCTATGTGCCCAGTCAATCCTGGGCAAACATATTTTAATCTTACCTCCAGTATTAGATCTCGCAGTTCCATTTCTTCGTCACAATCTGCCCTCCATTCTATGTCTACTTCCATTTGGAAAGTATGACAATCTCTACTCAGAGACTCCTGGGATGGGGGTGCAGCCCAACACAAATATTAAATCATCTTCTATCTATCAACTGTTGCTGAACCGCGTTCCAATCAGATATCGTTCAAACATTGGCATTCGAAGAAAGTTCTTCCCTAATCAAGAAAGAAGCAAGAATTACAGGAGTGGAAGGATGGCCCAGGATTCTGCTCAATATTATTCCTAGTATCAAAACATCAACAGGATGGTGTCTGAACATCAGGCTGAAGAGACTCAATTCTTTCATGATGCCTAAGTGCTAGATGACAACAGTTTCGCAACTCTTCATAGGTACTGGCCCATTATCTGAGCAGTTTGCTTCAAGATTCAAGATCAGGAATATTTATTTCCATATTTATTCATCATTATAAGAAATTACAACAGGCAGGCCACCAAAGCAAGTTTATGAAGTGGTGGACTCCTAACATATACACATTAATCGCAAAATATAATATGACATATATAATAAGATGTAACATAAACAGACATATATTATGTGAGATTATATGAACCGTAGGTATACAAACAGTAAAACAGGACAATTACATTCATGAACATAAAGGGATGGAGGGTGGGAGAGAGATGTGCGTGCGTGCGTGCGTGCGTGCGTGCGTGCGTGCGTGCGTGCGTGCGTGCGTGCGTGCGTGCGTGCGTGCGTGCGTGCGTGCGTGCGTGCGTGCGTGCGTGCGTGCGTGCGTGCGTGCGTGCGTGCGTGCGTGCGTGCGTGCGTGCGTGCGTGCGTTAATGTCAAAGTATATAAAAGATTTTTCCTATTTTCTCCTGGAAATTTCACCCTTACGCTGAGTCTGAGTCGTATTGAAATGCAGGCTGCCAAATATACTGCCGTGTATAGGTTCTACATGCATGTTTACGCTTCCAGAGCTGACTGGAAAATGTTCAATAAAGCTGTCACGTGTACTGCCGTGTATACGTTCTACGTGGATGCTTAAGCTTCAAGAGCTGGCTGATAAATGGCCATTTGCACATGCACACGGGTTCTTTTTGTATGAGAAATCCTGGCCTGTAAGGGAGGCCAGGGTGGGGTGTGGGGGGGGGGGGGGTGGGGTGTGGTGGGGGTGTTGGCGTGTGTGGGGTAGGGGTGGGTGTGCGGGGTGGGTGGTTGTCAGTGGGCCATTTTTCTTCTTTTGGGCCATATCTATGTAAGCATGACTCCATGATTTAACTTTCAAAGTTTACAATAAACTGTAATGTATTCCTTAAAATCAGTCACCATCCTATCACAATATGTGATCAGAATATTGATGTCAACGTGGGACACTGTTCCCCAGGCCAGGACAGTATAGTCCGCATCAAGGGGTGCAATGGTTCATTTTTTTAATGTATAGAAAAAGGTTTCTAAACACTTTGAAATTAATTTTATTAGAAACTTCAATAGAAATAAAAATAAATGGCCATCTGACAGAAAGGCCATTCTTGCTGTTCAATCTCTGTCTCGAGAGACTTATCAAAATTGAACAAATGCCACAGCTCAGAAATAACTTAATATGTTTCCAATTGAAAACTAGAAACATGTCAGTTATTCAGATTTTGAATGTGGTGTAAAAATAGCCTGTTAAATAATTTGAATTAAATTTGCTTGGAAGCCATTGCTATTATTAGCAGCGATGACTTACAATCAAGTTAAGTTCAAAATGTCAACCCCACATGTGTCAACACCGCTCAAAATACCACCCATATTAATTAACCATTTAATGGTTAAGATCGTTTCCAAGAAAATTATAATTTTCGCACTTAAATTTCCTACAAACAGAGATTCCTCATAGCCACTACAGGTGCCGATATTGGCGGGCCAGACGATTCAAGGATTAATAGTCAAGAAAATTGAAAATTCAGCCTAGCCAGTGTCCATATGTAGGTCAAGATGGTCCTATTTCTTTTTTAATCTACCCCTGGAATTACTGGCTCGGTAACCGAACCAGCCATTTCAGTGGTACATTTGCAAAAATATGATACTCTTAGCCTACAAATTGACGTTTCACAGCACACAGCATAGGCCTTTTGGGCAGTTTGACAATAGACCTTTCCAGAGTATCCATTGATGATGTGACGTCATATGACGTCATAATCAGCTAAGCGTCGTGTAGGATGGCGTCATAATCATTACGTCATAAATGATTCTATTACGGCCGTCTTTAACTCTTAATAGTCTGACACGTTGTACAAATTGTATGTCTCTCCTATTTAATAAACATGCTGTTGAATATTTTGAAACTAATTTGACTGGAGGCTGTTGCTGCCTTTCACCCAGTCAAATTAGTTTCAAAATATTCAACAGCTTACCTGTATTGTTTTCTGGAAATTGATAGTCATAGAATTTAGAGATCGATCGATCCCAACACCATCGAGGTGTGGGCTGAGCTCAGCTAGAGATGGGCGGGGCATGGCTAAAAATAGAAATGTCCATTACACGTTTAACGTGACACAAAAGGGGTTAAACAACACCTTATGTTGCTTTGGAAACACAAGTTCGTTATTTCTGAGTTGCGCTGTGATCAGTCCTGGCTTTTCTTAAAATATCTACGGACCAAGATGTAGGTCTACACGCACGCACGCACTCACGCACTCACGCACGCACGCACGCACGCACGCACGCACGCACGCACGCACGCACGCACGCACGCACGCACGCACGCACGCACGCACGCACGCACGCACGCACGCACGCACGCACGCACGCACGCACGCACGCACGCACGCACGCACGCACGCACGCACGCACGCACGCACGCACGCACGCACGCACGCACGCACGCACGCACGCACGCACGCACACGCACACGCACACGCACGCGCGCGCACATACGCACGCACGCACGCACGCACGCACGCACGCACGCACGCACGCACGCACGCACGCACGCACGCACGCACGCACGCACGCACGCACGCACGCACGCACGCACGCACGCACGCACGCACGCACGCACGCACGCACGCACGCACGCACGCACAGTAAACAATCTTTTTAAATGTTCTAGAATATGACTACCAATTCCAGTTTTGGACCGTTCCAGTTTTAGCTATGCCCGCCCATCTCTAGCTAAACTCCACTCACACCTCACTCGTGTCGGGATCGATCGATCGATCCCTGGACTCCTTGACTATCAATTTCCAGAAAATTTATACAGGTAAGCCGTTAAATATTTTGAAACTAACCTATGGCGGCAACAGAGCCCAGTCAAATAAGTTTCAAACTATTCAACTGCATGTCTATTAAATGGTAAAGACATACAATTCGTACACCGTGTCGGACTATTAAGCGTTAAAGATATAAAAAGTGCATATTGTATTAAGCGTATTACTCCCCATGTGTTAACTCTTTCGAGGCCACGGGCGTAATCGAGAGGAGTTCCAGCGGCAACGTAGAAGCGATACATTCTCACTACAAGAATTCTGTATCTATGGGTCTTGTTACAAGACCCATAGAGTCAGAATGGATATCCAATCTGTATCGGGGATCTTTTATCCAGATCTATTATTGATATTTATCCAGATCAGCTCTATTATTGATCAGAGCCAATGTTTGGAACTCCTCTTACACTTTGTGGTAGACCTTGAGTAGGAGAAGTACTTTTTAAAATACATCTCCGGACACACAGAGACCTGATTACAAAACCATATTCCCTATATGGAGCTGTGGTAATGGACCTTTCCAGTTTATCCATCATATGAAGTCATAATCAACTACGTGACTTATAGGGTGTCGTCATATACGCAGATAAGTTCGTCACGAACGCTTAATTGATGACGGGCTAAGCGTTGTTGCACGAATTGCATGTCTTTACTAGTTAATAAACATGCACGAGCGAGGTGTGGTTGAAGCTTAGCTAAAATGGGCGGGGCATAGCTAAAACTGGATGACTCAATTCCATATAATTCACAATTTATGCGAATGTTTTTGAACTAATCCAATCTACGTGAATTAGCCACATGGAGGCAATATCTGGGACGCGAATCATGTGACGTTTAGTCACATACAAACCCTATACAGTAGATATCATGTTTCAAAAGAATAACACGTTAGTTAGTACAATTTCAAACAGGATGTACGAAATGTTCTTTCACCTTTCCAGAGTATTCGTCTATCAATCTGACGTCATATGACGTCATAATCAGCTAAGCGGCGTGTTAGATGGCGTCATAATCATTACGGCAAAATCACTTTATATGGCCCGTCTAACTCTTAATAGTCCGACAAGTTGTATACATTGTATGTCTCTACTTTTTAATAAACATGCTGTTGAATATTTTGAAAGTGATTTGACTGGGCGCTGTTGCTATATAGGCAGCAACAACTCCCGGTCAAATTACTTTCAAAATATTCATCAGCTTACCTGTATTGTTTTCTGGAAATTGATAGTCAGGGAGTGCAGAGATCGATCTATCCCAAATCCTATGGACCTCTCCATTTTTTTTGCTAAGCCAAGCCCACCTCTGGCTAATCTCCACCTACACTTTGCCGTTATGGGATCGATCGATCCCCGAACGCCATGACTATGAATCTCCTGAAAACTATACAGGTAAGCTGTGGACTGCAGCCAAATTAGTTTCAAAATATTCAACATAATATTTGTTAAATGGCAAAAACATACAATTCGTACAACTGTCGTACTATTAAGCGTTAAAGACGGACTATATCGAATCACTCATGACGTCATGATTATGACGTCGTCCTACACGTCACGTCATATTATAGATGGATGAACTTGGAAAGGACCATTACGTTCAAAATATTCAACAGTGCGCTTTATTTTATTTATGTTAACATGTAAACAATTATTTCTGAGGTCTACTAAGGGATGCTAATCCCATCTCAAATCTTATACTGTACTGATAGATTATGGTTTATAGATTCCATTTCATTCATATCCTGTCACATTCCCGTAGCAGTATCAGAATTATCTGCTTTGTAATATCGAGTAAATGTTGAACAGTGATCGCAACCATTTTGTCTCCTCACGCGATAATGTGTGATGTCATGTAAGCGCCAATGCATTATATTCTTTATTATGTAACACTCATCTCGTTGAATATTGTGAAACTAATTTGACTGGAAGTTGTTGCTGCCTATGGCAGCAACAACTTCCAGTCAAATTAGTTACAAAATATTTAACAGCTTACATGTAGGATTGCTTTTATACCGCATTGCCCCAAATTATAGCTGGGACCTCTATGACTGAGCGTATATCCCGAGGCAGACAAGCTAGGTTTTTTCTGAATGGTTGAAAAGTAAATCATGACAGCCATCGTAGGCTGTAGAAATGTAGCAACATTTAGCTACTAAAGCCTGAATAACTTTCTTGACGGGATGATAAAAGGCTTAAAATTATCTGCGCAGATTATGAGTGGTCTATTAGATCACCTGAGTATCTATCAAGCGATGAGATTAGTTATCCTTTAACCGATATGATATCTGTACCGGGTAACAATCTGTACCATATAGCAAACTATATACCGGGTCAGGATCACCGATGAAATCAATGGACATTTCCAGTTTATCTATCAATGATATGACGTCATAATTAACTACGTGACGTGGAGGATGACGTCATACTCAATTAGTTCGTCACGAACGCGTAATTGACAGACTAAGCGTTGTTGTGTGAATAGTATGTATTTACTATTTAATACACGTGTCATAGGCAGCAACAGCGTCCCGTAAAAATAGTTTCAAAATATTCAACAGCTTACCTGTATAGTTTTGGCTGCAGCTTAGCTAAAGATGGGCGGGAGATAGATAAAACTGGATTCCTTCATTCGACCATTATAGATCATATTTCGCAAATTCTTTATGTTGTAAGGAATATTTGAATAACTATTTTAAAATTAATTTTACTGCGACATGTTGTTGCATATGCCAACAACGGGTTCCAGTCGAATAAGTTTCAAAACATTCAATAGTTTTGCTCTATTCAGCATCAAAATGAAGGTAGGCGCTGGCAAAGGTGGAACTCTCACTGTAACCCTTTCATGATGAAAAGGGCCAAAACCGGCCCCTGCTGTGGTCTCGTGGAATGTCCATTTGCAGGCCAAGAGAAGACTATTTTTGAAGATGTTCCACTGGATCGACTGGCTCGAAAATCGAATCAGTCATTTCACTGTTAAATTTTCAAAAATAGTATATATATATATATATATATATATATATATATATATATATATATATATATCTTTTCAATAACTTTGAACTTGTCCTTTGACCGTTTGCCCCCAAAAATTCAAACACACAGTTGATAGCGGAAGATCACCCTGCCACGAAGATGGGTGACTATGTCTTCAGTAGAACACGTTGGGCGAACAGACAGGCATGCAGGCAGGCAGGCAGTCGCACAGGCAGGCATACAGACAGACAGGCAGGCAGGCAGGCAGGCAGGCAGGCAGGCAGGCAGGCAGGCAGGCAGGCAGGCAGGCAGGCAGACAGGCGGACTTTTGCAATAGTCTTGTTAACCATTTTAACTATTACTAACCAAATACTTTTTGACACAGAAAATACCGTTGACTATATTGAAAATGATTTGACTGGGATCTGTTGTTTCATATTGCATTAACAGCCCAGTCAAACTAGTGCCAACATATTCAACAGCTTTCCTGTATGGTTGTCTCGAAATTGATTGAGCTATTAGCATGTCAATGCTTAGCCGGATAACCAGGCTCGCGGACTGGCTGATAATAAGTTAGCGGTGCATGCTAATAATGTATCTGTACAAATGTCCGGATAGTTTCCCTGTAAGGTAGGCTATATTAATGCTAATACATTTATTCCGCGTGTTGTCCTCATTTTCCTGCCTATGCATACAGAGACAGGGTTGAATACCGTCCTCTTTAGCTGGACAAGTGTCACGTGTATAAATAAAACAGACAATCCATATAAGCTGTTTCTTATTCACAACAATTTCTAAGAATCAGGGTGCTTCGGCTTGGTGGTGGACCTGATAGACATCAAGACCAGACCATATGCGCGGTAAACAACAAGATTTACTGACACAAGTATTGGAGAGGTAAGTCCAGTAGTAGTGAGAACTGGGTGGGTTTGGCGGCGCAACTAACTATCGCGTTTAATCATTCAACTTTATTTAACTTCTTCTTCTTTTCGTTCGCTAATCTGCCTGCCAGTCCTGTAAGTGACTATCGACATGATCATAAGCGTTAAGTGCGTGGATCCATGGTTTATTAGAGTGAGCCGTGCGGCCTGGAACCTCCGTCTTCAGCACTCGAGGTTTCTGTCAGGGTTACCTCACCCGTACCTCCTTTAGTCGCCTCTTACGACACGCAGAGGATACGGAAGGTGTATTCTAAGCCCCACCTACAGGGCAAACTTTATTTCACTATAGTCGACTATTTATCCGTATTATTTTCCATCGAGGCTACTCACTAGGGATACCATCGAGGCTACTTATTAGGGATAAGTTCAGATATGCTGTCGAGGTAATCCGATCGGAAGTATCACGTGGTATTTGCGCACGCGCCTAATGTACAAACACGTGGTAGTAAAAGAGTGTAATCGGATTAAAATATGGCAGCTTGAAAAGAAATGTAAACACTGTTACAGTAGTTACAGTACTCTTGCTAAAAAGCTGCCATATTTGTTTACATGTCTACACATGCGCGCACATTTACTCTCATCAACGCGGGAGTAGGCTCCTCGAGTCGGATAATTTGTACCACGTGATACCGTAATCCGATTATACTCCCGTCGCTCGAATATGTGGTCGGGGTAAGCGCGGGTTCGTCAACGTTCGACTCACAAAATAGTCCACCATAATGTCATTAGTTCGCCGGCCACATCTGCCCATAGAGGCCGTTTGTTTAGGGACATATTTGCTGTATCTATTGTCTGTTCTGGCCATAGAAATCTGCATATATTTTTTAATTTGATATAATATGATTTTGGCGGCATATTCTGAAATAAAAAACCCTCCACTCTATTGTACTGTTGCCCATGTATTACCTGCGCCCATATGGATACATACGTATAGAGCGCTTACCCCATAGAGGTAGCATAGCCGTAGAGTGTATGCATACCTTCGCTACGGGGCCAGTTGTCTCGACCGCTGGTGACGTGAGCCTGATCTTATATTTTCAGATTTTGACTCTAGTCCAGTCAATCTAAAAATGACCTTGGCAAATTTGCAACATAATTTCTGTCAGTAGATTTATAGCGATGAAGCAATGTTATATGACCAAACAAAATCTACCCAATTCTGACGGTGGGAAATATATAATTTCATTTGTTATAACCCGCGCTCTTTTGCGGCGTGCTTATTACTGCTTTGAGGAAGATGCTAGATGGTAGCGAGTGAATGTATGTATGTAGTTGGTGCACATGCTCTGTCCTAGTAGTTCACGTCATCAAAACATGTGGTCCTATTTTAAGGAGCTTAACCGCGCTATATGTAAACAAATGCACGTGTTAATAATATTGTCGGCGAGGTGAGAAATGATCCGCGTGAGAGCGTAGACGATGCAACAATGTAAGGGACCGTTGCGATGAAGTGATAATATTTGGACAATTTAATTATAAATGCTTAAATAGAATAACTACATATAATCAGCATAACCACGTGCTGCACATTTGGATTGAACAATTCACATTTTGGAACATGGGCGTAGATTTAAAGCACTAAATGGGGTGGCCATTGGCAGGGGTGCGGGGGCCTTCTATCCGAAAAAAGGTGCATTTACGCCCCGGTTTTGGGAACACTGCACTCTAAAGTGAAACCATAAGGTTAATAAAGAAGAAACTACAAGAAGTGGTGGGTGGAACATTGTGTCGTTTTCCTTACCTAATATATTACTCTTATTTTCGGGGTGTGGGTATAAAGGCATCGGCGTCATTTGGTGGGGGAGGCAGGAGGTACATTCCCCATACACCACACACACACACACAACCCCACACAATTTTTTGTGCTGGGTGGGGGATAGCATATGTAATATCCACCCACACCCCTGATGCACGATTTGCATAGCTCTTTTTGCATTATGGCATAAAACTTGGCACTGAGTTATTCAGTTATACTGAAGTAAGGTGTGCCTTACAGCCATTGAGAGATTTATTTTATAGCTACATACTGAATGGTAACGCATCAAGCACAGTGGTGAGGAACACAAGTAAAGGGGTGTTCTGCCACGGGTGATGACTCCTGGAGCTCAAATGCAAGGATAATGCGAAATGTTACGGCTCTAGGACGTTTCCTGGGCGTCTTGCTGTTTTATTGTGTGGAATGATATGACCATTCACTAAACTATGCAAGCGAATCTATGCCCTTGTCTATTGAGCCCTATGTCAGTTGCAGCTCAGCCCCCCCCCCCCCCCCCCCGGATAGTTTGACCTCTAAATTGCACCACGTTACAGCACTTGTCATATTTTCTGCAATGAGAGCATATCATCTAATAAGTGGTTTGTTGTTGGATATGTACACATCTCAAAAGGTTTCTCCACTCTGGGTATATGGCCATTCCGGCAGACTGGTGCGTGCGTTTGTTTACGCTATATTACAATTCTTATCTGACCACTCAAATAATTCCCTTCTCAGCATACATGCGTGTATAGACCATGGTGCACAGCATCTCATAGAACTGCTTACTTATGAGTTAGTGCACCTTCTATCTATGTTTTGCCTTAGGTGACAAAACTATCTCCTAGAACCTGATTAGCAATGAGATAAACCGCTCTGTCGCTAAGCAACTCGACCATTATAACATTGTTTATAATGTAGGAAACCGTAACGAGTGATGTATCAACCGTAGCGAGTGAATGTAGGTATGATAGTGAGTGAGTGTATGTATAGTAGCGAGTGAGCGTATGTATAGTAGCGAGTAAATGTATGTATAGTAGCAAGTGAATGCACGGCAGCAAGTTGATGTTCGGTAGCGTGTGGATGTAGGTATGATAGTGAGTGAGTGTATGTATAGTAGCGAGTGAGCGTATGTATAGTAGCGAGTAAATGTATGTATTGTAGCAAGTGAATGCACGGCAGCAAGTTGATGTTCGGTAGCGAGTGAATGTATGTATGGTAGCGAGGGAATGTATGTATGGTGGCAAGTGAATGTATGTAGGTAGCGAGCCATTGTATGTTTGATAGCGATCCAATGTTGGATGTTTGGTAGATGGCCAATGCATATGCTAGGAAGTGACTGTATGCATGGTAGCGAGGGAATGTATGTATGGTGGCAAGTGAATGTATGTAGGTAGCGAGCCATTGTATGTTTGATAGCGATCCAATGTTGTATGTTTGGTAGATGGCCAATGCATGTTAGCTATCGAACCTATGTGTGTTTGGGAGGGTGCCAGTGTATGTTGGGTAGCGAGCCAGTGTATGTTTGGTAGCGAGCCAATGTTGTATGTTAGGTAGATAGATGGCCAATGTATGTTAGGTATGTTTGATAGCGATCCAATATATGTTAGGTAGCGATCCAAGGTATGTTTGGTAGCAAACCAGTGTATGTCTGGTAGTGGGCCAATGCGTGTTAGGTATGTTTGGTAGCGAGTCTGTCTATGTTAGGTAGCGAGCCAATGTTGTTTGGTACCGAGCCAATGTATGTTTGGGAGTAACCAAATGTATGTTTGGTGCCAAGCCGGCGTATGTTAGGTAGCGAGCCAGTTTATGTTTGGTAGCTTCCAGTGTATGTTAGATAGCGAGCCAATGCTTGTTTGATACTGAGCCTATGTATGTGAGGTAGCGAGCCAGTATATGTTTGGTAGCCAGCCAATGAATGTTTCTGGTAGTGAGCAAATGTATGTTAGGCAGCGAGTCAATGTATGTTCGGTAACGAGCCAATGTATGTTAGGTAGCGAGCCAATGTATGTTTGGTAGCCAGCCAGTATATGTTTTGTAGTGAGCCAATGTATATTTGGTAGCGAGCCAATGTATGTTTGGGAGTGAGCCAATGTATGTTAGGTAGCAAGCCAATGTAAGTTTGGTAGCACGCCAGTGTATTTTAGGTAGCGAGCCAGTGTATGTTAGTAGCAAACCAGTGTATGTTAGGTAGTGAGCCAATGTATGTTTGGCAGCGCTCCATGGTATGTTAGGTAGAAAGCTAATGTATGTTTTGGTAGCGAGCCAGTGCATGTTTGATAGTGAGCCAATGTATGTTAGGTAGTGATTCAGTGTATGTTTGGTATCGAACCAATGTGCGTTTGGGAGGAAACCAGTGTATGTTTGGTACCGAGCCAATGTATGTTAGGTAGCGAGCCAATGCATGTTTTGTAGCAAGGCAATGTATGATTTGTAATGAACGAATGCATGTTTGGTAGCAAGCCAGTGTATTCTATGTAGGGAGCCAGTGTATGTTCGATAGTGAGCCAATGCATGTTTCGTAGTAAACCAATGTATGTTTAGTAGTAAGCCAGTGTATATCTGGTAGCGAACCAGTGTATGTTTGGTAGCGAATCAATGTATGTTTGGTAGCGAGCCAATGTTGTATGTTAGGTAGATAGATGGCCAATGTATGTTAGGTATGTTTGATAGCGAGCCAGTGTATGTTTGGTAGCGAGCCAATGTATGTTAGGTAGCAAACCAGTGTATGTTTGGTAGTGGGCCAATGCGTGTTAGGTATGTTTGGTAGCGAGGCAGTCTATGTTAGGTAGCGAGCCAATGCTGTTTAGTACCGAGCCAATGTATGTTAGGTCGTGAGCCAATGTATGTTTGGTGGCAAACCCAATGTATGTTTGGGAGTGACCAAATGTATGTTTGGTGGCAAGCCAGCGTATTTTAGGTAGCGAGCCAGTGTATGTTTGGTAGCTTCCAGTGTATGTTAGGTAGCGAGCCAATGCTTTTTTTTAATACTGAGCCTATGTGTGTGAGGTAGCGAGTCAGTTATTGTTTGGTAGCCAGCCAATGAATGTTTCTCGTAGCGAGCTAATGTATGTTAGGTAGTGAGACAATGTTGTTTGGTACCGAGCCAATGCATGTTTGGTAACGAGCAAATGTATGTTAGGTAGCGAGCCAATGTATGTTTGGTAGCCAGCCAGTATATGTTTTGTAGTGAGCCAATGTATGTTTGGTAGTGAGCCAATGTATGTTTGGGAGTGAGCCAATGTATGTTAGGTAGCAAACCAATGTAAGTTTGGTAGCACGCCAGTGTATTTTATGTAGCGAGCCAGTGTATGTTAGTAGCAAACCAGTGTATGTTAGGTAGCGAACCATTGTATGTTTGGTAGCGTGCCATGGTATGCTAGGTAGAAAGCTAATGTATGTTTTGGTAGTGAGCCGATGTATGTTTGGTAGCGATCCAAGGTATGTTAGGTAGTGATTCAGTGTATGTTTGGTATCGAACCAATGTGTATTTGGGAGGGAACCAGTGTATGTTTGGTACCGAGCCAATGTATGTTAGGTAGCGAGCCAATGCATGTTTTGTAGCAAGGCAATGTATGATTGGTAACGAACGAATGCATGTTTGGTAGCAAGCCAGTGTATTCTATCTAGGGAGCCAGTGTATGTTCGATAGTGAGCCAATGTATATCTGGTAGTGAGCCAATGTATGCATAGTAGCGAGCCAATGTATATCTGGTAGCGATATGTGGTAGACAATGGCGCAGGGACCGCGAGTCAGTGTATGTCTGGTAGCGAGCCAGTGTATGCTTGGTAGAGAGAGCCAGTGTATGCTTCGTAGTAAGAGCCAGTGTATGTTAGTTAGCGAGCCAATGTATGTTAGGTAGCGATCCAAGGTATGTTTGGTGGCGAACCAGTGTATGTTTAGTAGTGGGCCAATGCGTGTTAGCTATGTTTGGTAGCGAGCCAGTGTTGTTTGGTACCGAGCCAATGTATGTTAGGTCGTGAACCAATGTATGTTTGGTAGCAAAGCCAATGTATCTTTGGGAGTGACCCAATGTATGTTAGGCAGCAAGCCAATGTATGTTTGGTGACAAGCCAGTGTACTTTATGTAGCGGGCCAGTGTATGTTTGGTAGCGAACCAGTGTATGTTAGGTAGTGAGCCAATGCTTGTTTGATACTGAGCCTATGTATGCGAGGTACTGAGCCAGTGTATGTTTGGTAGCCAGCCAATGTATGTTTCTGGTAACGAGCCAATGTATGTTAGGCAGCGAGCCAATGTATGTTTGGTAGCGAGCTAGTGTATGTTAGGTAGTGAGCCGATGTTGTTTGGTACCGAATCAATGTATGGGTGGTAATGAGCCAATGTATGTTAGGTAGCGAGCCAATGTATGTTAGGCAGGCAGTCAGCCAGTATATGTTTTTAGTGAGCCAATGTATGTTTGGTAGCGAACCAATGTATCTTTGGGAGTGAGCCAATGTATGTTAGGTAGCACGCCAATGTAAGTTTGGTAGCAAGCCAGTGTATTGTAGGTAGCGAGCCAGTGTATGTTAGTAGCGAAACAGTGTATGTTAGGTAGCGAGCCAATGTATGTTTGATAGCGTGCCATGGTATGTTAGGTAGAAAGCCAATGTGTGTTTGGGAGGGAACCAGTGTATGTTTGTTACCGAACCAATGCATGTTAGGTAGCGAGCCACTGCATGTTTTGTAGCAAGGCAATGTATGATTTGTAACGAACGAATGCATGTTTGGTAGCAAGCCAGTGTATTCTATGTATTGAGCCAGTGTTTGTTTGATAGTGAGCCAATGTATGTTTAGTAGTAAGCCAATGTGTGTTTAGTAGTAAGCCAGTGTATATCTGGTAGCGAACCAGTGTATGTTTGGTAGCGAGCCAGTGTATATCGAGGAGCGAGCCACTGTATGTATGGTAGTGAGCAAATGTATGTTTACTAGCGAGCCAATGTATATTTAGTAGCGAGCCGGTGTATATCTGGTAGTGAACCAGTATATGCTTGGTGGCGAGCCAGTGTATATCTAGTAGCGAGCCAGGGAATGCATGGTAGCGAGCCAATGTATGTTTAGTAGCGGCCAGTCTATATCTGGTGGCGAGCCAATGTATGCTTTGTAGCGAGCCAGTGTATATTTGCTAGCGAGCCAGTGTATGTTTGGTAGTGAGCCTGTGTATGTTTTGTTTTGAGCCGGTGTATATTTGGTAGCGAGCCATTGTATGTTTGGTTGTGAGCCAATATATATGTTTGGTAGCGAGCAAGTGCATGTTTAGAAGTGAGCCAGTGTATATCTGGTAGCGAGCCAGTGCATGTTTGATAGTGAGCCAATGTATGTTTAGTAGTGAGCCAGTGTATGCTTGGTAGCGAGAGCCAGTGTATGTTTCGTAGTGAGAGCCAGTGTATGTTAGGTAGCGAGCCAATGTATGTTTGGTAGCGAGCCAGTGTATGTTTGGTTGTTTGGTAGCGAGAGCCAGTGTATGTTAGATTACCAAACATACACTGGCTCACTACCAAACATACACTGTCTCGCTACCAAACATACATTGGCCCACTACCAAACATACATTGGCTCGCTACCTAACATACACTGGCTCTTACCACGAAACATACACAGGCTTTCGCTACCAAGCATACACTGGCTCGCTACCAAACATAAATTGGCCCGCTACCAAAGATATACTTAGGCCTGCTACCAAACAAATATTGGCTGGCTACCTAGCATACATTGGCTCGCTATCAAACATTTACATAGACCCGCTACCAAACATAAATTGGCTCGCTACCTATCATACAGTGGCTTGCTACTAAACTCCAATTTGATATTGGCGCGACAATTGAACAACGGGGCAGGGGACCATTTTTGAATTTGATATCGGCGCATGGGTCCAATCGGTAATTTGATGTCGCTGTACCCATTGGCCAACGGCGCAGTGGACCAATATCGAATTTGAAACCAGTACAGGAAACCAATATCTAATTTGATATCCACACGCCCGTTGGCCAATGGCACATGGGACCAATATCGAATTTGATGTCGGCGCAGGGGACCAATATTGAATTTCAGAAATGTGTGTACTTTAATACTGTTTCATATCGGCCCACATATAGCGATTTCGATATTGGTCCCCTGCGCCGTTGGCCAACGGGCATACCGATATCAAATTGGCCAACGGAACACATTCGATGTTGGCGCATTACATATCCATATGAATCGGTACCAGGTATCACCTAGATCTATGCTGTGATGATTAACAATCAATTTTCTCTATTCTAAAACAGAACTGATCTGCGGACCTGTTAGAATACTTGCATTATTAACAGCTTTTATGAATGTGAATTTGGGTTTGTATGATATATAACAGATAAGTAGGAGTGTGGGAAACATCAGTATTGTCTCCATGATTGGGATAGACAGATATGTATCATTATATATGGTATGAACGCATGCAGTATTCCTAGGCGAATTGATGGGCGCCAGTTGCTAATTGTGAAGCATATGGTACGGTAGCCACACACAACTGCTAAAATCTCTTAGAATGAAATAATATACTGATTTGATGTCAAACAGTACAGCTATGGCGCTTAGAATTTATCTTCAGCATTGACACCTTGTTGTCGTGGTGGTAGGGTGGCGAGAGGGGTGGGGGATGGGGTGGACGAGATACCAACTCAGGAACACTCTTCAAGGGAACAGAACAATTTAACAGACATTCAAGATCTCCCTCTCCTTCTTCTGAAATTCGATCGCTGGTATCACACTTGGAGAGCCGTTCTCAAGATGAAATCTGTGGTTTTCTACAGTTCTTCCACAGGCCCATACAGCTTTTCAAGAAAAGAGGTTGACAAAGGCCAGATCTCTTCTCTCAGCAGCTGGTACGTATTGTAACATTGAAGTATGTGCACTGTGGTCTGTTCTGCTTCTCCACAAGGACAAGCGGGCGATGTCGTAAGGTGGAACCGCCCGAACATGTGTTGGTTTAGTCTGTTGTGTCCAGTTCTAAGACGAAAAATGGTCACTTGCTCTGGGCTCGAGAGATGATGGTAGACATCTTCTGATTGAGGTGTTCTATAGAGTGACTTGATGATAGTCTTCATCTATGTATGGGTAACCATGTTTTCTGTCTGATTCTCTTCTGCACCCACCTTTGCCATCTTGTCTGCTTCCTCATTTCCTTGGACTCCACAGTGTGAGGGGATCCACTGCAATGCTATCCGAAAGCATTTGATGGTTTGTAGTGTTTCTTCAAGTTGTGGCAGCTTACCTTTGGTGATAGCCTCAAGGACGGAGTGGGCATCAGATAAAAAGACAATCTGTGCAATAGGGTCTGCTGTTCTGCTGATGGTATTAGCTGCATGAACCAGTGCTTCGACTTCAGCTCTGTAGTTTGTGCAGTGTTTGCCTGTCGGTATTGCAGCTGACTCATGTTGTCCGTTTGGATACTGTATGTGCAGTCTGGCACCTTCGCTCCTAATTGCATCTCTGGCTGATCCATCTGTGTAGATCCTTATCCATGTCTCCTGAGGGTACATTTCTTCCAGCATGGCTAGGGTCAGGGCCTTCTTGCTCACATCACTGTGTTCATCTTTGGTTGTGAGATGAGGTACTGTGGTGCGAATAGCTATGCTCTCTAGTTTGTTTTCCCTGGGTGGAGGATCAAGGGTGTGGTTTGGGTCTTCTATTTGTGCTGGCAACATTTCTTGGTGGTTTCTATGAAGTGCATTTGTCTCTTTCACAAAACTTGATCTTTTAAGTCTTCCAGATGACAGCTGTGCTTGCCTGATCTCCATCAGGTGGTTGTTGAACGATTTGAACTTTGCAGCTTGTCTCAGTGCTTAGCATTCCCTTCCTTTGCTAAGTGGGGGGGGGGGGCTGCCTGCTGTCTGCTCCATTTTTTCTATTGTTGTTGATCTCATTCTACCAGTGATGATCCGCAGTGCCTGGTTTTGTACTCCGTCGAGGTTCTGTTGATGAGACTTAGCGGCTGTCATCCATGAGCTGGATCCATACTCAAGGTGTGGTCGTACGGCACCTAGGTAGATGGTCTTGAGGATCCTTTCATTGGCTACCCATTTTGTTCCTGCCAGCTTCCTCATGATGTTTAGCTTTCTTCTAGCCTTTGCCTCTGCGTTCTGGATGTGCTCCTTCCATGTTAATCCTCTGTCATAGGTGACTCCCATGTATGTCTGCTGGTCCTAGTACTCGACTGGAGTACCGCCCAGTGTCAGATTGCCAACCTTCGTTTTTGTGGACAGTGAGAATAGCATGGCTGATGATTTTTCTTTGTTGATGGTAATACACCAGTGATTGGCCAAAGCTGTAATTCTGTCCAAGGCGAGCTGCATTCTGTACGTAGCAGTCGTTGTGTACTCCTCGGTGCACCATAGTACGAGGTCATCTGCAGAGAGGGCTGATTGGATACCATTGGGCAGCTCTGCTACGATGTCATTAATGAAGAGTATGAACAGAGTCGGTGATAATACTCCGCCTTGTGGCACCCCTTGCATCAGCAATACATTCTGTCCAGATTGTCCATGCACCAGCACCATAGCTCTGTGATTGTGTAGGTATGACTTGGTCCATCGGAACATGTTGCCACCGATGCCTGGGCGCCGGAGCTTCACGAGGAGGCCTTCCTTTCACACCTTGTCAAATGCCTTCTGCAGATCGGTAAAGGCAGTTAGCATCACATTCTTGGCTTGAAAAGTGTCCTCTATGACCTGTGCGAGATGTGTTGTTTGATCTTCTGTGCTCCTGTATCTTCTGAAGCTGGCCTGCTCTGAAACTATAATGTTCTCCGAGTCCAGGTACTATTGCAACCGCTGGTTGACGATGCGCTCCATGGTCTTGCATATGCAGCTTGTAAGACTGATAGGACGGTAGCTCAGCACTTTCGTCTTGTTCTTCCCTTTTTTCAGAATAGGAGTCATTCTGGCTTCCTTCCAGCACTGAAGAATCTCTCCATTGGTCCAACTGACATTAAAGATGTCTAGCAACTTGCAGAGAGATGCATTACCAAGGTGTTGGATCATTTCATTCGTAATGCCTTCTGGCCCGGGAGATTTTTTCTTCTTCAATTGGCGGATAGCCTTCTTCAGTTCTGCTAAACTAATGTAAACTTTCATTGCATCGTGAGTGTTTGTGTCTGTTCTTTCCTTTTGTTCTTTTCTGACCTTTTTTGACGCATTCGTTGTATAAAAATGTTGCTTTCTTTTGCATATGCCTTCACAAAGGCATCTGCAGCCATCTTTCCTGTCACTGTTTGTCCATCTTCTTCAAGAGTAATCTTCTCTTCCCCGACACCCTCATCATTCAGTGCTTTAGTCAGTCTCCATAGCTTTGTGGTGTCTCTCTCTAAATTAAACCATGCCGTCTTTTCCCTCCAGCTTCTTCTTTTGGCCTCTAGATTGGCCTTTAGATACCTGGCTTTACTTTGTTGTAGGGTGAAGTGGTTTTCATGACAGGGATTACCCTCTGCATCTTCTCTGGCCTTGTCTAGTTTATCATGTGCTGCTTGCAGTTCTGTTGTCCAGTAGGGGCGGTAGTTTTTCCTGAACCCTCGAGGAATCGCTTCGTTGGCAGCCTTGAGGATACTTGAATTATATTCCTTGACCACATTGTTGATGTTTCTCCCTTCTACTGCTATATTTTGGGTAAGCTCGTTGGAACGAATGCCGAACAGACTCCAATTTACCTTTTTGTAGTTCCACCTTGGATGTTGAGGTGAACTTGTCGAAATACTTCCAGAAAGAAAGAGTAGGACTGGGCGGTGGTCGCTTCCTCCTAACTGCGATCCGACCACTCTACTGAGGTTTCTGTGAATGTCTTCTGTACAAAATGCCAAGTCCGGCGTTGTTGTTGAGTGCCACCGGCGCGAGTAGAAGGTAGGCTGATCTGTTGGATCGTTGACAAGTAAAAGGTGCTTTTCATCTTACCATGCCTCAATGTCTTCTCCTCGTTTATCAAGTGTTCTGTATCCCCATCTCTGGGACTGGCTATTAAAGTCTCCCGCAATGAGGAAGTGGCAGTCCGTGACGTGGATTGTGTCAAGTGAGAGATTCTTGTCATTAGGGCAGTAATAATTTACAATGTCAATCACAGAGTTGCTGGTTGTTACCTTGATCTTGATATATTCTGCCTCTTCCATAAAGGTTTTGATCTGGCTGGCGTTCACGCTGTTTCGGACCAAGGTGATCACCCCGCCTTTCTTTCTTCCTCTTCGATCACACCGGACAATCTGGTAACCTCTGATCTTAAATGTGTTTCCTTCTTGCAGGTGTGTCTCTTGGATACAGCAGATATCAATGTTGTTTTCGTACAGGAACTGTTCGAGCTCTGATTTCTTGTTGGTAACCCCTTCTGCGTTCCAGTGCATGATGTTGATACTGGGGTTCTCTTTGGGTTTGGTCTTCTCTTTCGTTTGGCCAGTAGCTCTCCATCCTCGTCCCCTGGCTCCACAATACGAGTTGATGGGACCTCCAGTAGCTGAGGGTGGGCTTCTTCGAGGCGTGGAGCCCGGCACTGCGCCTGCCTGGCGGATCCTCACAGGGCGAGCACCATTTCGGTTGATTCGATCTCTAAGTTTCATTTTATTAGCGTTGTGCATAATGCTCTGGTTCGCCCCTCCAAACGTCTGGATTGACACCCGGTGACTCACACCCTTGCGCCACCTTGAGTCCGAGCATATAGTCTTAAACACGGGATCTCCCTCTCCTGAAAAGCTTGTATTCATATCAAGTCGTATTCTGCGGCTGTAGTAGTAGAAACATCCTACAGCTGCAATCATCATTCTTCGCTTTTGCCCACTGTGTCTTGTCCTCAGCTGAAATCCTTAGCTTCCTCAGGTCCATTCTTGACTTGAGTGTACTAAGTCCTGCTTTCTTGAGGTCACTTCATAGCATGCTTAGCAGATTTATGCAATGACGTCCTCTCCTGTCTTTGTATTTGCTGATGCCGAGTAGGGCGAATTCAAAGGCACTCTGTGCTGGTGTCTCTTCTGGCATCCTTAGCACATGGCCAAACATGGACCATCTTTGCTGGGCGACTTTTACAGACAGCGGCGACTTATAATAGTGCATCATTGGAAATTATGCTGTCTGGCCATCGGTGTCCAGTGATGGTGCATAGCTGTTTGCGCTGGCAGATATCGGGTTTGCCTAGAGCTGCCTATGGAGCTGCCCAGCTGTTACAGTTATACAACATCAAGGATACGCAGGTTGCATTGTATAAATGTAACCTCTTTATCAAGGGCATTTTTGATCTACGAATCCATAGCTTCCTGAAGGACTGGAAAGCTATGTTCCCCATGACGCAGCATGCAGAAATGTCAGCAGTGCTGCAAAGCAGTAAACCAAGGGTTTTACTTTTCCTCCATGGTTCGCTGCCACGAAGTGGGTCACCATTTTCTAAAGTTTAATGCTTTGTTGATAAGTATATGTTGGTGAACTCTGTTTTCGATTCATTCTTAAAGAGATTCTCAATTTCCAGTTTACTTGTAGCTATTGGGAGAAGTTGGTCAAGGTGTTTCTTTTCCTCGTCTATGAAGTCCACATCGTCGGCATATTCCATCTGTAGCGGCATTCCCAGTATTGACACTGGGGGTTTGGTCTTGTGGAACCTTCCCGCACAGATTTCAATGCGGCAGCAAGGTAGCAGGTGAAAAGCAGCGGAGATTGACCATCTCTCTGTGGGGAACCGATTGATGTCTCAAACTCTACAGACTTCACTGACTTGACTCGTACTCTCAGCTTGGTGTCTCAACCTGTACAACATGCAATATCAGGCAAAAAGTGTATGTATTTTAGTGTAAAACGTGTATAGATGAATCTTTAACCTTGTTGTTTGCTACAGAAACAATTAGATACTCTGTGAAGACCCTAAAAACTGTTTTAATAATATGTCTTGGACGTAAGGATGTATTTTTGTATACTTCCCTTAATACAAGATGATTGTCATATGATCTACCATTGTGAGCTAAGACGATAGCATCTCTATGAATGCATACAATTTTTATTCATTTTTTTCATTGTTTCTGTAGCTAACAACCAGGTTAAAAAGTCTTTCATACATGTTGTACCATAAAACTCATACTCTTTCTGCTTGATATTGCGTGCTGTACAGATTGAGTTAATATTGTCGGGCATGCACTCTGAACAAACCTTATTCACTACAACCAAATTTGGCTCATGTGTCCTCGACAAGATGTCGGTCTCAATGTCAAATAATATATATATATATATATATATATATATATATATATATATATATATATATATATATATATATATATATATATATATATATATATATATATTTGAGGGAAACCATGCTCTATTTCAAGCTTGGCTAAACGTTTCTCTCTTATCGTAGTCACACCCTCGTCGGATGGGTACATAAAACATATGTGTTCATTTGAATTTACAAATTCTTTACAATAGTAACATTTGCTAAAGAAGCAACAATGTTCCGTATCAGGGGTATTATATACAGTGCAATAGCACGTAGTGCAACAACTGACATTTTTACTTGTTTCATTGCTCACATGACGGTTAAAACATTCAGAACTTTTGAACCAGCTGTGACATTCCTGACAATAAATGTTTTCTTTAAAGTGACACGTTGGTTGAGATTTGCATGATGTGCATTTGGCATGACAGTCGTCACGATTTTTGTTTTGATAAGATTGACCACATTCATTACAAAAATAACTGCTTTCCACGACAGAGGTTATCGACGATATATAGACAAAATGCTCATTGTACAAATAGAGGTTGAGGTAGTTTCTCGAGTTCGGGTTCCCCTAAAAAATACATTCATTCATTTCTGATACAGAGTAGGTACGTAAGTTAAAATCGGAACCGAATATTTCTTGAAACGTAATTGCTTCAGGAAGTCCATAGATTTTGTCTTCGTGTATTCCAGCTAAACGATGTAATGCTATGGATGAGGTCTTCTGATAATAATTAGTTCTCATTCTTTTTCTATCACGTCTATTAATCTTCAGAAAAAGAAAAATTCTGACCTAATTTTAATGACCTTTTGGACTGGGTTACATTACTCGATGCTACTTGAAAGACTCTATTATAAACGACTAATGAAATATCTAGACACAAATTCTATTATTTATCAATCACAATACGGATTCCGAGAGAAACATTCAACTATGATGGCCATCATGGACATGATAGAAAAAATTTCAAATTCACTTGAAAATAAAGAACACATTTTAGGAATATTCTTAGACCTGTCTAAAGCATCATAAAATTCTAATTGAAAAATTCACCTATTATAGAATATGTGGCGTAGCACTCGATAGGATTAAAAGCTATCTAAATGACCGAGTGCAGTGCATCCAATATAATGGAGTCTTGTCAGAAAATAGAAAATTAGTATGTGGTGTTCCTCAAGGGTCAATTCTTGGCGTGCTGCTCTTTCTATTATATTTGAATGATCCACCCTCCATATGCATATCACTAATCCTGTTTGCTGATGATACCAATGCTTTGTGTAGCCACACAGATATAGGTACTCTATATAAAAATGTAAATCATGAAATGGAAAATGTAATCCACTGGTTTAAAGTAAATAAGTTGTCACTAAATGTAAGCAACACTAATCATTTATTACTCACAAAAACACCAAAATGCAAAAATCTCTCAAAACTCTTTATCAATAATCAGGAAATACATGAACCTCAATTTACAAAATTTTTAGGCGTATATTTAGACAAGAATCTTACCTGGGAGAGGCATATAGAAATTGTTACAACTAAAGTTGCAAAGAATGTGGGTATCATGCGACGACTAAAACTATGCTTGCCAAAAAACCTATTTAAAACACTGTACAGCACATTAATATTACCGCATATCACCTACTGCAACATGGTCTGGATTAACACCTACCAAAATAAACTAACACAACTGAAAGCACTACAAAAGAAAAGCATTAAGCTATTTGCACAAATAGCAGAGGGCCAAAGCATTTGCAAAACAGAAAATCTACTTAAGCGAGAAGACATTGGGAGAATCCAATTATATTCAATCCTTAAAGACTACCACAACAACAATCTACTGACACCACTATCAAATCTCTGAAAAAACAACACCGAAATACATTCATATAACACCCGAACATAACAGAACCTTTATATGAGCCACTGCCATACACGAACATCCATGCAGAAACCCTCCACACAAGCAATGGAATTATGGAATAATACAGATGCAAACATTCGTACACAAATCTTAACTAAGACCTCATACAAGAAAACTGTAAAGAACCTTTTAATAGGAAACTACTGAAATAACCCATGGCACACTGCAAGTCCCCAACATCAACCCAATGCTCACCAAAACAGGGGTACATTTAGGTAACAATGCTGCCAAACATAGACAGAGAAGACACCCGCCATGAGGCCAGGATTGTAGCCAAAATGGACACCTATTCTCATCGATTAATTAGTGACACAATGCTAATACCCGATCAACAGTGTTTCAAGGGCTATGATGCAAAGACCACCATGGCTGTTACAGGGTAGATGTATTCAGTCAAAACACAAATTAAATTAATGACGTTCCTGATGTACATACTTATGTCTATGATGATAATTATGGACAGGTGACTATAATTAAGATAATGATGTTAACAATATGAATAACGTCGACAACAACAACAACAACAACAACAGTGTTATTAATTAATTAATTAATTATGTCAATGATTATGTTGATGATCACAAGAATACTAATGTAACTTATAGCATAAGGCCATACTAATTTGTTGTGATAAAACTGGTTGGGCGCAATAATTAATGATATTACATAAATATGGTATGATATATATTGTAATCAACAATGGCGAGCACATCCACCCGCCCACTACCCCATCCCACCCCACCCCAAACATGTTTTGCAACAAACAGTACATGTTAATTTCTTCATATGCATTTTTATGCTTTGTAAGTTATGTGAATGCTTTTTATTGTTGTCCTCTTTGTGTGTCTCTTGTTTGTAATGTAGTGTGATATATATTTGTAAGGGGTCCATCATTTTATAGGCATTGCCTTGGATGGGCTGCCTGTAGTATCTGTTTAAATGTACATAAACCGTGAAAAGAATAATATTGAACTTGAACTTGAACTTGATGTTTCCAGCAAGATACCAGCATTCAAATCACTATTTCATTGAAACTCAATAAAAATGGGGTGCGTTAATCTTTCATGCTTAAATGTTATTCTAATCTGATCAGCGGGAGCAGATCCGATTTCAGACCTAATAGTGTCTAGTATTTGACCAAAGATCGAGTAAAGACGTGTGTTCACTTGAACTAAAGATACATTTTTGAAGAAATTCCTAAGGCAAAAATTATAGCTATATTTAAAAAACCAAAATCTTCTAGAATGAAACTCCCGTTCTCGTCATCATCGTTCCTGGTATCTTTATTGTTATTGGCACCAATGATACCTTCTGTTTCATTTCTTAAATTAATAGCGTCTATTGGAATTCCTGATGATGAATAACTTATTTGACCAACACTACACCCATGTTGATTGGAATATAATCCGTGAGTGGTGGAATCATCACTATTTGTATCACATCCCATAGGAAGATCACATGATGATGAAGCACATTGGCTGGTATTATCTTCACTATTTATATCACTATCGATCATCAGGATACCGGTTGAAGATGAATTGAGAGGTATCCCATATTCATCCATATACATTTTATTTAAAAAGTTTAATTATGAATAATATTGTTGAATAATTTTAAGTCTATGCCATCTCGTTCTCATTGAAGTGGTCTGAAATACAAAAATTACAATAATAATAATAATAATAATAATAATAATAATAATAATAATAATAATAATAATAATATACAAGTCTCTATTTAAATTTCACAATTTAAAAAAAACATATGTATTAATTTATATCGAATGAAACCAGCATATGCTAAACATTTATTTCGTTTGTTTACTTCAAGGTATATATTTTAAGCCTCTAAAAAGTATACAATTTTAACAATTTTATTTCCACTGCTGTGAATGTGTACCTTTAATGGTCGTGTGTGGTACTAAAACAATGTGGCTGGGTGAGGTGGAGTGTCCTACATATTGCCTAAGCCTAGATGATGGATTGTATGTGTGAGTGTATGTTTGTCCGTGCATTGGGTGTGTGCATGCATGTGTAGTAAGAAAGAGATTAACTTTTTCTCAGCATTCAGTCATCATAGTGTTCAACATATTCAAAGTTTCCACACACATATTCAGGTTTCTTTCAGTCACATTTCTTTCTAAATATTTAACAAACGCAGACACACTGAGCAATGCAATGTGAATAGCTGGAATGTAAGTCTTGTATCTAAGGTCTACGAATGAACGCATCTAAAAAACACAAGATTATTTTTAAATGTTTCTTGTTAGTTAACCGAAGAAATCTACAGAAAAAACGATGTCCATTTGTAGACCAAGAGTGAGGTATTTTTTCAAAAATTTCTATTTTGCTTTCTCACATTCTGAGCGTTCAAGTCTATGAACACAAGATTTCCAGTAGACATGCTCGGTTCTGTCGGCTTTCAGGCAATGTAATCGGATCTGCAGGATTTCCAATGGATGTGGTCAGATCTGAGATGATTTTGTCTGGCTTGGAATTGGTGCAGATGATTACCGGCTCGGGCCTCAATTTAAATTTCTTGGACGGAGGTGTCTCTGGCAGAGAAATCGGGTTCAAGATCTTTCAAATGATCATATCGGGGTTTTTTTTTAAATTTTTTGAACCTGATGTGATCTCTTAGTTGAAGTTGTAACCATCACATTACCCAACTGTTTCCACTGTAAAAGTGCTCCATCATGCAACGTTAAATCAGTAATTTAAGTCTTGGAAATCTTGATCCATTTTTTTTCTGAAAAAACCCAAACATATTTCACAACCATTATTTTCTAGTTACATCATTATAACAACCGAGAATATTATATTCACAACATCCAAAAATGGGGTGACAATTCAATTTATATAGATATTTTCAGACCAACACACACATTTGCCAAAAACGAGACTTCAACTCGACAGTAATGCTATTACCAATAGGATAATGTCAGGAAGAGATTAGAACTGACAGTAAAACCTCTCTAGAGTAGCCATCCGTTTTTTAAAGCAAATTTGCATACAAAGAGAAGAATAATTTTGAGAATTTACCACTGGAATGACTGACTCAATATAAATAATGACTCTTTAAGACCTAATTACCACATGTTTTAAAGACCTACCATCTTGTGCTCAACATTTTAATGATTTGAAAAGTGATCATTAATTTATAACCGTGATAGAATATTAAAGATGTGATCATTCAAAAACACACTTCCCATTTTTTTGGATTCACGCTTATTGTTTTAGATTTTCATCCGATTTTAAATCTGATTTGGGGTGACAACTAATATTTTATTATCAGAGGATATAATCACATCTAAAAATGTCTAACACTTCCAGTTGAAAGCCGAATTTGATGTTGAAAGAAAATCAAATATTTGTACAATAGATATGAATATGTAGATATGAATATGCCTGTAAAAGTACAAGGTATGATTCACTGATTATTTGATCACATGGATTATTACATTCGATGCTAATTAAACAAATCACTTAGTGTATATTTTAAAATACAGTAAAATCTATCTATTGTATTAACTTGCTTTTTGAGAATCTTTCCTTGAAAATCACTGATTCGTTTTTAAATTGTTTCAACTTTTATAGAAAGTGTTAAAATGCGTAATCAGCATAAAATCACTCATTCATTCGCCTTTTGATATTAGTTTCCAGTCCGGAAGTGATCGGTTCCTAGTTTCTGCAGAAAGGATGTGCACAGCTTCAAGTGGATTTTCCGGTATGGAAGTGGGTCTTTAGCAGTTCCCGTTTATCGGATTTCACCTACCCATTTATAAACATACAACTATGAACCTCCCGTTTATCGGCTCAGCCAAGCAGAGGCCTTCATTTATCGGTGCAGCCAATCAGAAGCTTCCATTTATTGAACCCCATGGAGGTGGCGTTTTCCTGTCATGAAGTGGGGTTTCCGGTCCTGAAGTGGCCATTTCCGGTCATTTCTGGTCTGGAAGTGGGCATTTCCAGTCTGGAAGTGGGGTTTCCGTTACCGGGAGTATCATTTCCAGTACCGGACGTGAGGTCTCTCGTACTGGAAATGCTGTTTCCAGTCCGGAAGTGGGTGTTTCCGGTCCAGAAATGGACGTTTATGGTCCAGAAGTTATGTTTCCGATACCGGAAGTTCTGTTTCCGGTACAGGAAGTGGAGTTTCCAGTCCGGAAATGGGTGTTTCAGGTCCAGAAGTTCTGTTTCCAGTCCGGACGCTCTGTTTCCGGTACCTGTTGCCGGATTTCCAGTTACCCGTTTCTAGGGCTTCCTATCCCCATTTGTATTTACCCTATCCGTTTCCAGAGTGTGACTAATAGAGACCCCCCCCCGTTTATAGAAAGGACCAATATAACACACACCCCGCCCCCCCCCCCCCCCCCACACCCCCTCCCCCCACCAACCCCACCCCAAACCCTGTTTACCGAAGCCCAATAACTACCCGGACGCTGATATCAAATTCGATATTAGTACCTTCGCTGGCACAATATTCACACCAAATCTTTTTGAATTCCGACAACTTTCAATTTTGGTGTCTCCCCTGCCCCCTTCAAACCCAACCCAACCCACCCACACCAACCATTAAGTGATTGGATCCTATCATCACATTAACGTTCTCGTGTCCTATTAAATACATTTTAATACTTCCAAACCTAAAAGGAGAAATGTGTTAGTTAGTGTTATTTTGAACACAATTTAAGAAGTGTTCTGTGAAATATTTTGAGCATACTTGGATTGGAAGGCATTGCTTCCTAAGGCAGCAATGTCTTCCGATCCAATTATGTCCAAATTACTCAGTATGTTTTATTTTGTTTTTAAAACATGTTACGTTATTTTTAGCTATGCTGCAGGATTAATTTTAAAAGAGAATTTTCTTACAGATTCACAGCCGCACAATGATTTCTCTTGGAACACTATACATCATCCTGGCAGCCGCCTTAGTGATGGTCACGTGGTTATTGACGAAATTGTATCCACTCTATCAGACGTTGCAAGCTCAACAGAAAGCCCTGGCCAAAATTCCCAGTCTGAACTATAAGCATTGGCTTCTGGGGACGCTTCCTATGGTTATTATCTCTTCTTCTTTTTTTTTCTTCTTCTTCTTCTTCTTCTTCTTCTTCATCTTCTTCATCTTCTTCTTATTATTATTACTATTATTACTATTATTATTAGTAATGTTATTATGGTCGTCGTCGTCCTCGTCGTCGTCGCCATTTCATTAGTAGTAGTAGTAGTAGTAGTAGTAGTAGTAGTAGTAGTAGTAGTAGTAGTAGTAGTAGTAGTAGTATCAGTATTAGTAGTAGTAGTAGTAGTAGTAGTAGTAGTAGTAGTATTAGCAGCAGCAGCAGCAGCAGCAGCAGCAGTAGTAGTAGTAGTAGTAGTAGTAGTAGTAGTAGTAGTAGTAGTAGTAGTAGGAGTTGTAGTAGTAGTAGTAGTAGTAGTAGTAGTAGTAGTAGTAGTAGTAGTAGTAGTAGTAGTAGTAGTAGTAATAGTAGTAGTAGTAATAATAGTTTTATAATATTGGCAAACGTACTGGCTCAGCCTTCTTAAAACAGGAGATTTCTTGTTTATTTTATTACTCGAGAGTTGTTGTTTCATTTGGATAGTTGCCTGTTGGCTTCATTGTTTATTGGAAACTTTTATTTTATAACGGAGACTAGGATTTTTCTTTATAAGCAATAACTGCCCAGGAACCAAAAAGCTTTTGCAATTTGTTTTATACGTTAGCATACTCTTGTTTGAAAAGTTTTGCAAAGTGCTACATTTCTTCTACTGTACCTGAGGACAAGTGGCATTACCGGCCTCATATCCGATAGCCCTGGATCCATATTTAATCCAGAAGGCCATTTAGTTTTTTGGCATTTAATCCAAAAATCTTCCCGAATCAGTCGGTAATTTTCTGTTTCATACGCAGTGGTATGTAGAGGTGTTTAAAGATTTCCAAGTCTCGATCAGTTATGTGACCCGTAAGATTAAAGTTGGCAGCAACCCTGGTTTGTACATTTAATCTTAAGTCCGAAATGTTTCTAGTTGTGCGCACGCGGAAACGACCCTTTGTTTGACCTACATATTGTTTTTGACATAATTTGCATACTAGTAGGTAGATGACGTTTTCAGAATCACAAGTAATGCTTAACGGAAATTGAAACGTCTCTTTGGTTAGGTAGCTAGTGAATTTGTTTTTATTTGGAATACATTTTTCTAGCTTACGTGTTGGTTTTCCGCATTTTGGAGATTCACAATTTCCAGGTGCCTGTCGATTATACCTAATTTTCATGTTGGCGTTACCTACTTCACTATATTTATCTTACACAATGTATCAGACTTAATTTTCCGTAGATAGTGACCACTGTAACCTCTAGGTTTCAAAGCTTGAAATAGCACCGAAGAGGACGAATCCAGTGCTTTCTTGTCACTAGAGTTTCTATGAAATCAGATAATTTGCGATTTTATCAACCCATCAAATGTGTGAAGTTGGTTGTATGATTTTCTGTGAAGCAATTGTTGTGAGTCTGCTGACTTAAAGTATAATTTATGGTTAAAACAACTAGATTCATCAAATTATGAACCATGGTAAATGGTGACATCCAGAAAGTCCACCGCGTTATCTCTGATGGCTGCTTTCAAAATAATGTCAGGATTGTGGTTGCTTAGAGTTTGCGGGAATTCATTAAATTCATCCCTTGTATGTGGGAAGATTAAAAAGATATCAGCAAGGTATCTATTGGAATTGAGAGGGCTTTTGCTACATTTTTGTAGGGCACCTTCCCACTCAGCCATGTAAATCTTGGCAAAGCTTGAACTGAAATGTTTACCCGTAGCGCAACCACTAATCTGATGATACATTTCTCTATTAAATTCAGAATTATTATCCTGCAAACTAATTTTGAGCAGTTCCATTATTTCCCTGTCCATGCGATGCGCATCAGAATATTTCTGAAAGGCCCTGTGGATCGAATTTATACCTTTTTCTATATTAATATTTGGATACATCGAGTCAACATCTAGGGTTACTAGAAGTGAATTTGGGGGTCACTTTGATCTGCGCTAGTTTCGAACCAACGTCCAGTATTTTTAAAGAATGATTGGATGTCTGTTAGTGATTGTTTGTAGATAATAAACAATGACTTTACATATTCATTCAAATTAGCATAAAATCTGTAGCATGTAGTAATCACATAACTTAATAATTATTTTGACAATAATGTGACTGAATGTTGTTGCTGTCATTGATAGCAACAACCTTCACGCAAACTAAAGTATATAAAAGCATTCTCCAATTTCCTCCTGGAAATTGACACACTTGCGCTAAACAGTATTGAAATGCAAATTGCACTTCACTGAATAGGTCCTACATGCATGCTTATGCTTCCAGGGCTTGGGGGTGGGGGCTGGGTGTGCAAATGCCAATTTGCATGTACAGGCGGCTTGGTTTTGTTTGAGAAATCCTGGCCTACACAGTCAATAGACTAAATGAATATGGCATCCAATAGTTACAATGATTATGGAGTCAAGGAGATGCATGCGGGGTAGCGGTGCATGCTGGGTAGCATGGCATTTTGGGTAAATTTAACTGAAATCAGCTCGTGCAAGTGTTTATATTTAATTGGGATACGAGAAGTTCAATTTAGCTTATGGCTCGTGCAATATAGGTACTAATGACAAATGCGGCTTAAAGGATAACTCATCCCTCGATAGCTATTCAGGTAATATAATATGCCAATCATAAACCATGCAGGTAATTTTAAGATTTTTACCATGCCGCTAAAGAAAGATATTCAGGCTTTAGTAGCTAAATGTTGCTTCCGCCTCGGTATATACTGTAGGTCACGGGGGGTTCATGCTGGTCCATCATGTTGCTCCATTCGGTTGCTCCGCATGTACAGGATGCACAGGAAGGCTGGTTAGCTACGGTTCTCGGGGTTATGGATCCTGTATCATGACTCTCCAGAAGGCACAAAGACCAGCCTCTAGAGCTGGTGGAACGATTACATTTCAATGGGGCTGAGCGACCATTGCCACAGAGATTGAACCTCACGGTCTCGTCCCAACTGTTCATGTCACCGGTATGTCGCTCCATTAACTAATTTACAAATCTGAACATGATGATAAAATTGAGAAGTAATAACAACTATACAAACAAGGCTACTCATCTGATAGTAAATGAGCAAAATAATACAGTACATAGAGCCACTTGCTGTCCTTTCTACGTGGTCTCGCCGAAGGTACCACACAGGTTCGTAAATCCGCAGAGATATCCCCGCAAGGGAGCATCGCAAGAAGGCTACTTGAATAGTTTAATATAAACCAATTATACCCCTAAACACACAAAATATCCTTGTTGTGAGAGGAAAGTGCCTCACGTGGGCCTCCATCACAGGAAAATGCCTTCAACGCCGAAGTGGAGGAAAAGAGCTGGCAAAAAGGGCCACTCTTTTGTTCAAACAAAAGGATAAGTGCTGGTCAATCCTAGTGAAGCCATAATTAATGTGATGCACACTGTTTTACGTGAAGACGGGTCAGATGATTTCCGAAGAATTCATAGGTCACCGTCTTATGTAGGTCCAAAGATACTGTATTGGTTGTTGCCACTTTATTAATGCAGGCCTTCTGCTACGTTCTAACCTACCATTTAGTTATTAGATACGTTTCCAAAATTTGGCCACAAATGGCTGGGATTCCTACCTATCTTTAGACACATAAATCTAACTGGCGAAAATGCCCAGCTTCCCGAAGGTCGCCCCACATAACATCTTCCTCAGAAAGACAGCGTGCGTACATGTTACGGAGCAATAGCCCCCCGAAACATATGATGATCTGGTCACCACTGCACCATAACCACATATAACATCACCAGGACACGTTACAGTTCACATAAGCAATTTAGAAAGCACAATATTATTTATGGTGGGGAGTAAGAGACAGATATCCATCACTAGTGATCTTCCCGTGAGGGCGTGGTGGGTTCTAAGACCTCACCCAGTCACTACACCGAGTTGGGTGGAGATTTGATTCTCGTCCGTCACCCGTGTGTTGCGGAATTAACATTTCACTTGTCATTGGGGTTATGTTCCAGAATGCCCAGGGATGCACTGCAGGCAGCTGCTACATAATATAATTTCTTTTCGCAGTGCTTCCTACATTGGCGGAGGAATCTTAACTAACTGGTATCCGAGGATACTGGGGTGGGGGCGGGGTGGGGGAAGTGTATGTAAATTGACACTTTAGTTATCACCGCTCGGAAACCCCAATAGTTTCCCAGAGTCGGATCCTGCCAACGTGTCGATTGGGAGTCCAGACAATTATTAAGCTGCGAGGCTGGATGAGCGCAGGAAGAGACAATCACTAGATATGAATAAGAGGCCATAGGGTAATTGCCCAATTTTACACAATCTAGCCAGTGCGTTGTGTTACATATCCACTACAACTGAAAAAGAGGCATACACAATGTGTCTCTTATGGAGCAATTGTCCCTAACTACTTTAAAACTATCCTATCGAGCTAGAAAAGCCAGGTTTAGTCGGCCACATGGCAGGTTCTAGCATGGTGACCATGATCAGTGACCTCAGTGACAAAATTGATGCTGTGGAAATATAGTGATGCAGCTATAATGTTGCTGGATAGTATTGCCTAGCGTACTGCATCCTAGAGTTTTTATATAAACAAAACATAATAATTAGGATGGCTACTTGCCATATACATAACTACAAAATACAGTGCTGACAGTCTATCAGGTCATAAGACCTTACAGTGCTTGTTAGTCGTAAGCCCACAGAAATACGGATAATATACACAGTATGAAACAGAAAGTATGAAAATGCGGACTTTAAGGCCGGGTAGGCACCTATTAGTCATCAGTGCATATTATGGAAATAATAAATAGTACAATAGTATAGTTACTTGAGTACCTATTGGTCATCGGTACAGTAAGAGATCATAAATCACGGAAATGGATATGCTACAGTTGTGTAGCACGAGATGGCACGATTTCGAATGCGGGGAAGATTTCCGCAATCAGACTGACTGTTGATGCAACTCACTCTCAAGATGGTGAAGAAGAACAGTTAGAGAAAGATGTCCACAAGACAGTCAGAATAACTGATACATAAATTTACACAGTTTGTTATAAAGTTTCCGTCCGGCGACGGTAGTTTGAAAGTTGCCCATTAATATGGAGGGCTATAGTTGTAATTACTTATGCACGTACATTAAACTGGGTACGCGGTGCGGGATACGTCGCATAGCTGTTGCGACGCACGAGCAGAATCCCACGAGACTGTGGTCTAAAAGTTAATTAACACACGTGGCATGCTGTGCAGAAGTTTGATACAACAGTTCAACATGGTCCGGAAGATCCAGCGAGTTATCCACCAAGAATCACCTCAGCTCTACATCCTGTAGAACTAGATCGGGCCCGCAAGGCCCATCCGCAGGAAACTCCTCTGTGATAGTTCCGGAAACGGGAGTTATTATATTAATTTATTTTGCCCCCCCCCCACTCCCCCCCCCACCCACCCATGATAGCCATCCGGGAGCTTCCAAAATTGCTATCGTGGATGTCCGTGAGTGGCGCAGGAGATCTCAATTCCGAATGGCACTGCTGTGGTGTAGGTACTACAGTCAGTTAGCAGTTCTCCCGCGTCTTGCACTGCGCCTGTCCAGTGGTCTTACTGAGTGCGTCGGCTTCCACGTCGAAGTGCTCTCGATTCAGAGGGCGGGCAGTAGCCAATCAGCGGGCAACTAGAAATGGTGACGCGGCGATCACATGAACAGTGCATTCCGCATTCATTTAATACATACACGCGATTACGGCGTCAAAGCAATATTTTGGGAATAATTTAAGTGAGCCATTTAACGATAACTCAGCCATTTCTGGTCCGATTTTAAAAAGGTAAAAGGTTATGAAATCCTCGCTTCATTCCGGTCCTGAGTGATACCGAGAACGACGAGAATAGTGTGATTTGAAGAAATCACCAGTACCAACTCGGTACAATAGACGCATACACTCTCTCCCAATATTGATATGTGTTGCCAGGGAAGCTCTGACGCGCGCGTATGAGCGCTACACGTTCTTACGGACTAATAAGGCAGGCTTTCCATAAACTTATAACGCGTGCGTGTACACGCTAGCGATTCAGAACGCGTGTATGTCCATTTCCATGACATGCTTTCACATGCTTTATTGCACGCGTTATCGTGCGAGATATGCGTGTTCTACCCGGTCTTTTTTGATTGATAGCTTAACAGACGCGCGGTTAACAGCTCTCGTATGCGAAAAAGTCGATCATCGACCGACTTTTTTTTACGCTCGCTGGACATTCGCGCACGTTATATGTACTTGCTTGGAAACCCCCTCATAGATTTCCTATTATATGGACTTTAACGTACGCGCTTTCGCGCACGTTATTGAGTTTATGGAAATTGCGCCTAAAGGTGCCTGCACACTAACACGATTTTGAACGCGAGAGCGAAAGCGAAAATAATTAAACCCTATTTAATTAGTAAAGCAATACACACTAGCGCGAATGCGAGCGCGAACTCAATAGCGCGTTGAGCGCAAAGCGACAGAACTAAACTAATCTTTATTGTTCTTTTTCGCGCTCGTAATCGCTCTGACATTCGCGTCGCGTTAGTGTGCAGGCCCTTTAGCCATTTTAACGAAACGTCTCTCACAGGGCTTTATACACGCATACTATCCTACTCAGGGCGGCGTGCTTAGAACGTACCCGGAGCGGTTGTCCCGTGCCCATCCTAGGTGGGACGGTCCGTACCAGTCCGGTCGATGCTACACCACACTCTGTCATAAAGGTGTAAACTATTCAATGGGATAAGTATTACACAGTGAAGAATGTAGTGCATTGGCGTTTGCATGACATCACATACTATCGATTGAGGAGGCAAAATGGTGGCGATCACTGTCCAACGTTTACGCGATATTACACAGCAGATAATTATGATACAGATAAGGGAATATGACAGGATATGAATGCCGTGGAATCTATAAACCATAATCTATCGGTACAATACAGCATCTGAGATGAGATTAGCATCCCTTTAAATTCGTCATATTTCCTATGGCACCGTCTTCTGGAGTTTCTTAAGATGGATTCAGGAGTCAGCATCTTCTATATCCATGAGTCAATGTACCCCTTATTAATACTAATAGAAAGATTATATTTTAACAGTTTGCCGCTGGGCCGATGACGTTTGCCAATGCAGCGGTGAAAGCCGCTCAGGATGGCCATAAATTAATGGGAATTTGGCGGACTAGCTTCCAGGCGACAATTCTCATCTTGCATCCGGACACTGCGCAGCAAATTCTCAGAGGCGCAGAACCAAAGGGGACGAGAATGAAGGCTGGCTATAGCGTAATAGAGAAATGGTTAGGTATGTATCTTTTTAAGGAAATATATTATCAAGTATTATTCAGGCACACGGCTATTTATAAACTATCTTATTATGATTTGTGACTAATTTGTGATGAATCCAGTCCATTGGTCAATCATATGACGTCATAATCTACTACCAATGTACTCAACAGCTTACCTGTATATATTTTCTGGAAATTAAGAATCAGGGCGTGCAGGGATCGATCTATCCCAGCACTGGCATAGAGCAGGTGGAGGTTAGAAAGAGATGGGCGGGGCAGGGATAAAACTGGATTCCTCCATTGTACATTGCCACATTATTATCTTACACGTTTGCTCAGTCCATCTCCATATGTTAAGATAGGCGGAGCCGGATTAATCCTATTTGAGACTGATGATTAAATAATTGTGTGGCCCCTTATCAGGTGGGTCAAGACTGTTGCTGCTACTACTGATACTGCTACTGCTACTACTACTACTACTACTACTACTACTACTACTACTACTACTACTACTACTACTACTACTACTACTACTACTACTACTACTACTGCTGCTACTGCTACTGCTACTACTGCTACTGCTACTGCTACTACTACCACTACCACTACCACTACTACTACTACTACTACTACTACTACTACTACTACTACTACTACTACTACTACTACTACTACTACTACTACACCACCACCACCAATACCACCACCACCACCACCACCACTAACAACAACAACAACAACAACAACAACAACAACAACAACAACAACTACTACTACTACTACTACTACTACTACTGCTGCTGCTGCTGCTGCTGCTGCTGCTACTACTACTACTACTAATCACAAATATAATAAATTCATTCAGCATGAGTCAAAATGCTGTTGAATATTTTGAAACCAATTTGACTGAAATCTGGTGCTGCCAGAGATTCGCAGGTGAATGGTGGTGGGTGCAGGTGGGGTGGGGTGTGGGCATACTGAAAAGCGGATTCATCCCTTAAAAGCGAGTATGGTCACATAGCACTCCGAAAATGAAAGCTGTTGTCATTTAGAGTATACTAAATAATTAACATGTCGTCAATTTGGTTTTTTTCTTTGTTGTAGGCTCTGGACTCATAACATCCCATGGGGCACACTGGGAACGAAGTCGAAAGCTTCTTACCCCTGGTTTCCACTTCAATGTACTTAAAGCATATATGAACATTTATAATGACGCCGCTGGGCAGCTAATGGTGAGTCGATTTAGTCAGATATGTACGTGGTCATCGCTACATTTGAGAACTCACATATTGCCTTCAAAACAAGACATATATGCCACTGCACGTAGACGCAAGAGATACGTGAATTTATTCTAATTTTAGCTGCAGCATGCTGGTAGTATAAGTTTTGTAAGTCTCTGCCTGTCTGGTTGGCTGCCTGGCTGGTTGGCTGCCTGCCTGCCTGCCTGCATGCCTGCCTACCTACATGTATCCCTGCCTGCTTGCCTGCCAGTCGGTCGGTCGGTCAGTCGGTCAGTCGTTCGTTCATTCGGTTGGTCTGTCAGTCGTCGGTCGGTCGGTCAGCCAGTCAAACTTTTCACTCTCCCTCCCCCTCCCTCCCTCCCCTCCCTCCCTCCCCTCCCTCCCGCACTCCTTCCCTCCCGTTCCTCCCTATCTCTCCCCCTCCCTTCCCCTCACCCCCAATCTTCCACCCCATCCCTCCCTTCCTGTCTCCCAGCCCTCCCTCTCTCTCTAACCTTCCCACCACTCCCACCCCTCCCTCCCACCCCCCTCCTTCCATCCCCTGCCTGCACCCCTCCCTCTTTCTGCCCATTCTCTCTCTCCCTCTCCCTCTCTCTTTCTCCATCTCTCTCTCTCTCTCTCTCTCTCTCTCTCTCTCTCTCTCTCTCTCTCATATCCACACATTATTCAACCTCTCTTTTTCACACAGAACAATCTAGACGACCTTCACAAAACACAGAAGATTGTGGAGGTATCTGACCCCGTGACACTATGCACGCTGGACGTAGTACTGCAGTGCGCGTTCTCATACAACGGGGGGATACAGAAAACAGGGTAGGCATACCTATTAGGCTATCATTTTATTTAATTTCATGATTAACAGTTTCAAAATTCAATATGAGATCCAGACGTTTAATTTAGATGTAAACATCCAATTTGGCCGTTATATGCCAACGTCTTGAATGTGTCATATAGTGATTTATGGTACAGGCCTAAACACGGCTTTTAGTCCGTTTAGCGTTTCTCAATATACACGCAAGTATTATTCAACGACAGATTTCCATTAGCTCTTAACAAGTGATGCGTCACAGCCAAAGACGAACCCTGCAAAATGGGGGCGTTGAAGGCGATTTCAGCGATCGATTTTATTGGAAAATTTCTCAAAATATCAGTTCATGTGATAAATGAAATCTCAAATCGGTCCTATTTAATATCACTATTATCAACCTCGTCGAAAATTATCAAAATGGATTATAATCAAAATGGCAAAACATATCAGTTTAGTTTATTTCGTTAACTTCTTCTGAAGTACACGAAGAACATATATACATGAAAAACATACATGCAATGGTGGTTATATATATACGGTTGATATCTAATTACGATGTTGGTACTGGCGGTGCTGCTGATGATGATCATGGCTGCCTATGCGGTCATAATGATGAAAACAGTGACCACTACCTCTTCCACTGTCCACTTTATAACAACCAAAGAGCCTCTTTTTACAATGAACTTGTTTCCAACAATATTCTTCTTACAACATTAACAGCTACACAACTCACTTACGGCAATGGTGATGATACTCCTGAGATTGATCACCAAGTAACTACTATGCTTTGCAAATATATTGCTATTTTCAAGAGGAAAATTACCAAATCTTATCTCTGTATCTATTATATGATCTTTTTTGCTGCCAATTAATAACTCTGTAGGGAGAGGGCGTCTCTAAGTTGATCAAACTTGTGCCCAATCCCATGGTACATATATGTTACTAGCGATCTGCCCAATGCGAGCTAGGACGGTGTTGGCAGGAAGTGGGGAAGCTACACCCTAAGCCCTTCTTTTCTATTCTATTCTATTCTATTCTATTCTACTCTACACTATTCTTATTACTTTTAGCTTAGTTTCAGTTAATTTATTTTCTTGTTATACTATTATAATCGTATATATTATTTCTAAAGGCCTATATGTATTATTTATTATTTTGTATGCAGTCATTTGAAGTTTTTCAACTGTATGTGAGTGGGAGACATGGTAATAAGATAAGTCGTAGCGTGCTCCCACTGAAACAAGAATTAAATACTGTTTAAACCAACATAAAATTAAACCAAATTACCCTCCATCCATTAAGAAGTTCTGCTAAGTGGCTACATGATGGAGATGATGATGATGATGATTATGACGAATTCTATGTCTAACATATATTAAGACCATTCTGAACAAAACAGGATACAAATACATTTGGGAAAAGCAAACAATTGATAACGCCAAAGCCCTCCGAGCAGCGATAAGTAAAAACCTAGAAGACCAGTTTAGACAGACGTGGCATGTACTTATGACCGAATCGTGGAAAGGAAAAGTTTATAGTAGCTTTAAGATCAACTGGGAAATGGAAAGAGATTTGCTTAGATTAAATGATAAAAATCGAATCATATTTACTAGATTCAAAACCAGCAACCACGTGTTTACCGATAGAAAAGGGGAGGTGAGAAGGAATAGTAAGAGAAGATAGAGAGTGTACTATTTGACAAAAAATTAAATAGGAGTCGAATTCCGTTATATATTTATCTGTGACTTTTTCCGAGATGTACGCTCGGAAATGTTACTAAAATATTACAGCAAGCGACCCAATTATTACACATTTTCTCAGTTATTCTCAACCAACAACAAAAAACTATTGTCTAAAATCTGTCAACTTATTAGTTGTTATTACCAAGCATTTTTTAAGGTTGCCAGTGGACGACATCGATCACAAGGACTACGGCGACTGCCACACCAAGAACAACAACTACTCCCACGCGTACACCACGCAGCACAACATCTACCGTCATTAGCACCAGTACTACTGCTGCCACCATACACACACAGAAACGCCACCACCACCAACAACAATAGCGACAACTACGATAACGACAACTATGATAACGACAACGACAACTACGACATTAGGAGCACCTCGGACACACACCTCTCTACTACGACCAACGCAACAACCACGGCTCCAGCACCAATATGCTACAATCATCACCACCACAACCACCACCACCACCACCGCCAGTACCACCACCACCACCACCACCACAACAACAACAACAACAACAACAACAACAACAGCAACGACAATGCAATCGGCAAGAACAAAGATGTTGACAACGACAAAGAAAAAGATGTCAAAACAAAATATTTCAAATACGCAACGGCAGCAGCTAATCACAAAATAATAATAATAATAATAATAATAATAATAATAATAATAATAAAAATAATAATAATAATAATAATAATAATAATAATAATAAAAATAATAATAATAATAATAACTAATGATGATGATGATGACGATGATGATGATGATGATGACAAAAATGTTGATGATAATAACGATTAAGTATTAAGTATTTATATTGTAATGCAAATTAATTTCCACTCTGTCTGCAAAATATTGTAAAATCGTGTTCCCCATATGTCATGTTTGACCTGGGTGTGAATAAAAGTTCAATTTCAAGTTCAATCTAAAGCTCGTGCAATGTGATAATTTTTGACGAGGTTGATAATAGTGATATTAAATGTGACCTCGTTTCAGATCCTATATATCTCACATTAATTAAATGATGCGTCATTTTAATGGCTTCCTCTAGTTAATAAGCGTAGCATCGTAGCGTAGCGTCTAAGTTAAGAAGAGGTTTATCTTTATCAAGGAATTAATTAAATGATGCATCATTTTAATGGTATCATCTAGTTAATAAGCATAGCATCGTAGCGTCTAAGTTAAGATGACGTGTATCATGTGTATCTTATCGAGGCATTAATTAAATGATGCGTGATTTTAATGGTTTCGTCTAGTTCATAAGCATAGCATCGTAGCGTCTAAGTAAAGATGAGGTGTATCTTTATCAAGGCATTAATTAAATGATGCGTCATTTTAATGGTTTCCTCTAGTTAATAAGCATGGCATTGTAGTGTCTAAGTTAAGATGAGGTTTATCATAGTAGCCGTGGAGGCATTGGAATGGATGAATCCAGTTTTAGCTATACTCCGCCCCTTCTCTAGCTAAGCTCACCCGCCCTATGCTGGTGTTGGGATCGACCCATCCCTGTACTCCCTGAATCTCAATTTCTAGAAAACTATACAGGCAAGCTGTTGAATATTTTAATAAATATATCTAAGTAAACATATAATAAATAAACATAAACATTTTAAAATAAACTGTTTAATAAACATTCTGTTGCATATTTTGCAACTAATTTGTCTGGGCGCTGTTGCTGCCATGGCTGTAAATTATTCAACAGAATGTTTATTAAATAGTAAAGACATACGATTGCTACAACTTGACTAACAATTAAGCATTTATGATGGACTAAAGCGCCTCATTTATGACGTAATTGAGTATGATGTTAGCGTACATGTGCTGTTGTTGATATTGACGTCATGTGATTGATAGATAAACTGGATTCATTCATTGGAAGACAATTACGGGATTTATTTCTAGCTCTGCCCCGCCCATTTATAACTAGGTTATGCCCACTTGTTTGGTGCGTGTTGGAATCGATTTATACACTTTGAACACGGACTTCCCAGAATCCATTTTTTCAAGGTAATTATACATGTAAGCTGTTGAATTTTTGAAAGTAATTTGACTGGGTGCTGTTCCTGCTTATGATAGCAACAGTGCCGAGTCAAATTAGTTTCAAAATATTCAATAAAATGTCTAGTAAATAGTAAATCCATCAAGAACATGCAATTCTTACACTTCAAGAACTTTTCAATGTTCATGATGGAGATAGATATGCCACTATGTATTATGACGTCAGCCTATATATGACACAATTGATTATGACGTCATATACCCGAGTGATCGTTCGGATCACCCCATTATGAATGTCGACTATGGGATTTGCTAGTCTTCCTTTAAGCTACATTTCCTGTATAGACATAATTATATAGTTGTCATAAAATAAAAGTCTCAATTGCCAAATCTCACAACATTGCGTCAATGTAATTTTGCATAAGATTCATTCAATTTATTGGGACGCGAGAACTTTTAGCTTCATAATTTGAGATTAGCTTTAGATTAAATATTCTTTTGAACCCTGAGTTCCCCGAAACGCTATTTCAGAATTGAATATTTTGAAACCAATGGCACAGGGCCCTGTTGTTGTTCCCAGTCAAATTGATTTCAAATGATTCGAAAGTACATTTACTTAATTGTAAACGTCTTTTCGAATTCAGCTGTTCGTTGTTCAACATGTTAGGAGGGCGATTACTTTGTTTCTTTTAGAGATATGCACCCTTACGCGCGCTCTGTGAAAAGAATGGCGAAACTCATAATGAATCGTCTTCAGTAAGTATTCAGAATGTGTTATATTTCAGCATATCCATGAAGCTCTACTATTGCTGCATACTAACCCATCTTCTGTCAACCTAAACATTTTAATGGCGACACGGACAAATTATCCTCTTCAGTAGTGCTGGGGAATGTCCATTTGAAGGTCAATAGAAGACTATTTTTGAAAATTTACCATTAGAGTGACTGGCTCCGTTACCGTGCCAGTCATTCCAGGGATATATTTTCAAAAATTGTCTTCTCTTGGCCTGCAAATGGATATTAGTTATGTAAAAATTAGTCTAGCTTGATATATTAATGTCCAAGCTGTCCAAAAACAGCCCCCCCCTCTGCAAGAAAACAGAATTCTTTTTGTAAATTCCATTGTTAAATTTTTTTTAATGTGTCTTCTCTTGACCTGCAAATGGATTAGATTCACTGAGTAAAAATATTTGTATTTATTTATTTATTTTACAAATCTTAACCGTTAAAGGGTTAATACATATAATATATGTATTATAACATTGAGGCGTGATTATCTGTTGAATGTTCACGATTATAAAGTTGAGGCGATGTTGAGACACTAGCGGGTAAAATTACGGGATTATCTGTTGAATGTTCACGATTATAAAGTTGAGGCGCTGTTGACACAATAGCGGGTAAAATCACACGATTATCTATTGAATGTTCACGATTATAATATTCAGGCGACGTTGACACACTAGCGGTTAAAATCACGCGATTATCTGAACAGTGAAACGTGATGACGAGTACAATCAAGACTAGTTCACAGGTTCAATTTATTCCCCCAGGCTGATATGGAAATATGCGTTGTCTATAAGCGAACGCAGGCACCATTTATTTCTTAAATAAATAGGACGAATTTCTATATGGTCGAAATGTCCTAAATACGTACGCCCATGTATAGTACATTTGAAGCTAATTTTTAATCATGGGTGGAGGGCATGCTTGTAAATGCAGTCCACGATATTCACAACAATTCGTCTGCCCATGTCAGTGATATCCGCCAGCATTATTGCATCTTTTAGCGGGGCCTACACCATTAAATAGTTGCGCCAGTCCAATGACGTTATAAAATTTGCACCGACGTATCGCGGTGCTCCTCGCTATTTGGGGAAATACAAACATGTCCATCGTAACTATGACGTCATAATGAAATATCGTCCGCTAGAATTTTTAGATCGCGTTTATCCAGACATAAGCTACAAAAAACGGGAATTAATGCATGTCTGCGAGTAAATACACGAATGTACATTCCATCCTGGTGCGAATCGCGTGGTACCCGGCCTTAAATTTCCTGCTATCAGCGCTAAATACATACCACATTGACAACAACTACTTTCCACGGCCATGAGTGTTAAAAATAATACGATACAGTCAACCAAACCTCATTGCATATTGCATTTACAGACGCATAAATAGGAATAATTTAACCGTTTTACATTCTGAAGTAAATGTACGATATTTCGTGATAACAATATCACACACATTTTGGACATTGAAAATGCGCAGTAGGTTGCCCTAAAATAACTCGGGGAACATACGCATAATGAAGAATCATATCCCATATTGCAACGGGGGCCCATGAAGAAACCACAAAAGCTATATCATAAGCCGAAACCGGAAGCAAAAAGCTCGCAACCGGAAACGAAGCTTTCTCAGTCGCATGGTATATGTATTTTAGCCTGGTCCCCTGTCTCATTTTCTGTTGATTTTTCCTCATTACACATACGTACATGTTATCTATATACGCTCACTACGTTCGCTAATATGAAAATAGGCATTGCCTATAAGCGAACCCAGACACCATTTATAGCTTAAATAAATAGGACGAATTTGTATATGGTCGAAATGTTACAAACACGTATGCCCATGAATAGTACATTTGAACCAAATTTTTCATCATGCTCTGAGGGCATCCCGGTAAGTCCAGTCCACGATATTCTCAGCAATGCGTATGCCCATTGTCAGTGATATCCACCAGCATTGTTGCATCTTTTACCATTAAATATTTGCACCAGTCCAATGACGTTATAAAATTTGTACCAACGTATCGCGGTGCTCCTTGCTATTTGGGGAAATACAAACACGTTCATAGTAACTATGACGTTATAATGAAATGTCCTCCGCTAGAATTTTTAGATCGCGTTTATCCAGGCATACGCCACAAAAACCCCGGGAATTAATGCATGTCTGCGCGTAAATACATGAATGTACATTCCATCCGGGTGCGAATGGCGTCGTACCCTGCCTTAAATTTCCTGCTATCAGCGCTAAATACATACGGCTTTGACAACAACGACTTTCCACGGCCATGGGTGTTAAAAAAATACGAGACAATCAACCAAACCGCATATTGCATTTACACACATATAAATAGGAATAAATAAAGCGTTTATCTGGTCTGCGTCAGACTATTTAATCGCTTTCCATTCTAAAGTAAATGTACGCGATTTCGTGATAACAATATCACACACACATTGGACATTGAAAATGCGCATTAGGCTGCCCTAAAACATACACATAATGAATAACCATATCCCACAATGCAATGGGGCCCCATGAAGAAAACACAAAAGCTATGTCATAAGCCGAAACCGGAACCAAAAAAAAAGCTCGCGACCGGAAACGAAGCGTTCTCAGTGGCATGGTATATGTATTTTAGCCTGGTTCTCTGTCTCATTTTCTGTTGATTTTTCCCTCATTACACGTACGTACATGTTATCTATATACGCTCACTGCGTTCGCTATTACAATAGCGGGGGAGAAAGATGACACCTCTATGCCAGTCTCCTCCGTAAGTACCAACTTTGTTGGGAAACTAAGTCATCAAGGATTGTGGGCTGACATCCGCATACAGAGGCAACTCTGATTATGTATAATCTTCTAACGAGACACTGTGCTCGACATCCTCGGAGAACGCAATCTTCCCAAGAGCTTACCATAGCTATGTGGAATGTATGTGGTCTGACTGCAACATCAAAGAGGCAAAGCTTAGATGTAGACTGTGAACACTATAAAATCGATATCACATGCATTCAAGAGACTAAAGTAGCTAAACACTCAGAGCCGCAGTATCAGACAGGCCATAAGCACATCATGGAGCAAAAACATGCCACTTACGATGGATTAGGCTTCATAATCGGACCAAGGGTATTGGACGATGTCATTAGTTTTGGATACGTCAGTGATCGCGTAGCATTTATCGACCTGGCTATACCAACGCGAAAGCGCACCACCACTAAGTGTCACATAGTCAAAGAATATGGGCCAACTACCGAAAGGCCAAAGAGAATCCAGCTATATTAGAATCTTTCTGTGCAGAACTAAACGCCGCTATTACTATCCCAGCTAGATGGCAACTGTTCGTGTGTGGCGATTTCAACTCCAAGCTGGCTAAACTCGGCATTGCATACAAAAGTTCAGGACTTGGCTCATGCATGGGATCGTATGGAGAGGGCACACGCAATGGTGCACTGGTGGCATTCCTTAGTTCCAATGGCCTATTTGCCACAAATACGGCTTTCAAACACTCATGCCCCCACCGGACAACATGGACTGGGCACATTGCTGATCGCAAAGCCCCAAATGGTTCTAAGGCTACAAAAGCTGTTTTCAACCAAACAGATTTCATACTATGCAAGACAGCAGCAAAACCCATACTTCGGGATGCTCGTTCCTATGGAGGCACAGACATTAAGCCGGTCATTGCACGCCTCCATATGAACCAGCTCTACCTAATGTATAAACGCCATACCATGCAAGAGGGTAGAGTCACCTACAACTTACCCAAGCTGATCAGCGATACTGACACTCAAATGTCATACAAAAAGGCCCTCAGGGAGCAAATAGTTAACATCGACGTCAGCCCCGATCCAAACGAAGCCCTAACCAAAATACTGATATATATATGGAATCATCAGCTACTAGCACCATAGGTGTTCTAAAAAACAACAGAAGTAGGTATACTGACGACTCTCTCGTAGTAAAACTGTCAGCAGAACAGAAAGCGTTATGTCTGCGCATCTATCAAAGTGGCCAAAGTGAAGAACGCACCAAACTACGCAAGGAACACAATAGCATTCTGAGCGACATTAGCGAATGCTTAAAAGATCTTGCTATCCAACAAGTAAACACCCTAGCAGATGAAATCACTGCCACGGAAGACTGCCACAAAATGTTTCAGGCAGCCCGAGCCCTGGGAGTTGCTGACTACACACCAACACTCAATGTACACACCTCTAAAGGACAGTTTATCTGGACTGACCAGGGCAAAGCCGATGCAATTCAAGAATGGTTCAAGGAAGAGTTCACTGACCACGATGATGAGCCCTTGCACCAATTCTTAGGAGACCCAGGCCATTACTAACAACAATTAATACAGCAGAGATTGAGACGGCACTTAAAGCCTTGAAAAATGGACGTGCATCTGGACCTGATGGCATGAGCAATGAAATATTCAAATATGCAAGTGCCATTATCTCAAAACCGATCACACACATAATCAATTCAGCTTTTATGCACCACCTTCCCATCGATGCTGTATGCCAAGGCACCCGTATCGCGCTACCAAGGCCCAAGAAGGCACCTGGCCCCCAGCCAATCTGCGGCCCATTATGCTCCTTAACAGCATACGGAAAATCCTATCTAATGTTACTCTATGCCGCATCCGAGACAAGATCGACGACTTCATCGGAGCATGTCAAAGTGGCTTCAAACGTGGACGCAGCTGCGCAGGCAGTGTATGGGCTCAACGCATGCTTGTGTCGGTAGTCATGTCCAAACACTGGGATTTCCACAACATGGGCATGGACATGTCACGAGCCTTCGACATAATTAAGTGTTCAAAGATCCTAGATGTACTACGCCAGTCCAGTTGCAATGAAGATGAGCTACGACTAGTGAGCCTACTGCTTGCAGACACCAATCAAGACAATGTGGACTTTATAGATGAGGAAAAGGAACCCCTTGATGAACTTCTCCCAATAGCTGCAAGCAAACTAAACATTGAGAATCTCTTTATGAATGAATCCAAAACAGAGTTCACCCACATACACCATGAGACTATAGAAAATGATGATCCACTCCGTGGTGACGAACCATGGAGGAAAAGTAAAATCCTGTGCCCACTGCTTTGCAGTACTGCTGCCATTGCTGCCCGCTGCATCATGGGGAACATAGTTTTCCAGTTCTTCTGGAAGCTAATGATTCGTAGATCAAAGATGCCCTTGGTAAAAAGACTACATTTATACAATGCAACCTGCGTATCCTTGATGATGTATAACTGTAGCAGCTGGGCAGCTCCAAAGGCAGCTCTAGACAAACTTGACGCCTGCCACCGCAAACACCTATGCACCATCACTGGACACTGATGGCCAGAGAGCATAATTTCCAACGATGCACTATACAAGATGTGCAAAATTCCGCCGCTGTCTCTATAGGTCGCCAAGCAAAGATGGTCCATGTTTGGCCATGTGCTAAGGATACCAGAAGATACACAAGCACAGAGAGCCTTGGAACTTGCCCTACTTGGAGCCAGCAAATACAGATCCATTAGTGGTCGTCATTGCATAAATCTGCTAAGCGTGCTACGAGGTGACCTCAAGATAGCAGGATTAGGTACACTCAAGTCAAGAATCGGCCTGAGGAAGCCAAGGATTTTGGCTGAGGACAAGACACAGTGGGCACAAGCGAAGAAGGAATGATTGCAGCTGTAGTGTGTTTCTACTACTACAGCCGCAGAATACAGTAATCATACGTACATTACAATAGCCTATGGTGGTTATAGTGTGTAATACTATTATTATGGCAATGGACCTGATGCATGTGTAACATATTTATAGTAGCCTATGCATAGCTTGAACTATACAGTAATGCCTGTAATTACATATGTACTGTACATTGCATTATAGTAGTAGTAGCAGCAGTAGCAGCAGCAGTAGCAGCGGCCATAGCAGCAGCAGTAGTAGTAGTAGTAGTAGTAGTAGTAGTAGTAGTAGTAGTAGTAGTAGTAGTAGTAGTAGTAGTAGTAGTAGTAGTAGTAGTAGTAGTAGTACTAGTACTAGTACTAGTACTAGTACTAGTACTAGTAGTAGTAGTAGTAGTAGCCGTAGCCGCAGCCGCAGCCGCAGCCGCAGCCGCAGCAGCAGCAGCAGCAGCAACAGCAACAGCAGCAGTGAAGAGCAACAACAATGTCGAGGTTGTGTGCTTTACAGTCTTGGATTTCTTTAGCAAATAGTACGAACTTACTTAATTTTTACCATTGGTGCGCCTGGTAGCACCCGGCGATATCTTATCCGAAATCTGAAAGGCATGAATGAAATAGACCTACAGCTTCTTGTGTAATGAAAGATACATAAATTCATTCTGTTGCATCCTTTCTATGCAAACAATTGTATACACCATTGGAGAAGTCCAGTTTATCCGTCAATCATTTAACGTTACAATCAACTGCGTGATGTGTACAGCTACTTTATAATCAATTACATCATGAATGACTCGATTCAGTCCGTCTTAAACGCTTGCTAGTCCGTCAGATTGCATGACTTGTATATCTTCACTACTTAATCAGAATGCTGTTGAATATTTTAAAACTAATTTGACTGGGAGAAGCAACAGCAAGCAGGGAGTGCGGGGGATCCATCGAGCCCAACATGGGTAAAGCGTGTGTGGAGCCTAGCTAGAGATGAGTGGGGAATAGCTAAAACTGGATTCATCCCTTAGGACATTTGGGTTGTTAAAGCTGCATTTCCGCCCGCTAAGATAGGAACCTTTCCAGTTTCAGCTATGGCCCGCCCACCTCTAGCTAAGCTCCACCCACACGTCGCCGTGTTCGGATTAATCGACCACCGAATGCAGTAACTATCAATTTTCTGAAACCTTTGTAACTAATTTGACTGGGTGCTTCTTCTTCTTCTTTTCGATCGCTCGTATCACACTTGGAGAGCCGTTCTCAAGATGAAATCTGTCGTTTTCTGCAGTTCTTCCACAGGCCCATACAGCTTTTCAAGAAAAGAGGTTGACAAAGGCCAGATCTCTTTTCTCAGCAGCTGTTACGTACTGCAACATTGAAGTATGTGCTCTGTGGTCTGTTCTGCTATTCCACAAGGACAAACGGGCGATGTCGTAAGGTGGAAAAGCCTGTACATGTGTTGGTTTAGTCTGTTGTGTCCAGTTCTGAGACGAAAAATGATCACTTGCTCTGGCCTCGAGAGATAATGGTAGGCATCTTCTGATTGAGTTGTTCTATAGAGTGACTTGATGATAGTCTTCATCTCTGTATGGGTAACCATGTTTTGTGTCTGATTCTCATCTGCACCAATCTTGTCCGCTTCCTCATTTCCTTGGACTCCACAGTATGAGGGGATCCACTGCAGTGCTATCCAAAAGCATTTGATGGTTTGTAATGCTTCTTCAAGTTGTGGCAGCTTACCTTTGGTGATAGCCTCAAGGACGGATCGGGCATCAGATAAAAAGACAATCTGTGCAATAGGGTCTGCTGTTCTGCTGATGGTATTGGCTGCATGAACCAGTACTTCGACTTCAGCTCTGTAGTTTGTGCAGTGCTTGCCTGTCAGTATTGCAGCTGACTCATGTTGTCCGTTTGGATACTGTATGTGCAGTCCGGCACCACCGCTCCTAATTGTATCTTTGGCTGATCCATCTGTGTAGATCCTTATCCATGTCTCCTGAGGGTACATTTCTTCCAGCATGGCTAAGGTCAGGGCCTTCTTGCTCCCATCACTGTGTTCATCTTTGGTTCTGAGATGAGGTACTGTGGTGCGAATAGCTATGCTCTCTAGTTTGTTTTCCCAGGGTGGAGGATCAAGGGTGTGGTTTGGGTCTTCTAGTTGTGCTGGCAACATTTCTTGGTGTTTCCTTTGAAGTGCTTTTGTCTCTTTCACAAAACAGTCTTCCAGATGACAGCCCTGTTTAAGACTATATGCTCGGCCTCAACGTGGCGCAGGGGTGTAACCCACTGGGCGTCAATCCGGACATTTGGAGAAGCTAACCAGAGCATTATGCACAACGCTACTGAGATGACACTTGGAGATCGAATCAACCGAAATGGTACTCGCACTGTGAGGATCCGCAAGGCAGGTGCAGTGCCGGGCTCCACGCCTCGAAGGAGCCCACCCTCAGCTACTGGAGGTCCCATCAACTCGTCTTGTGGAGCCAGGGGACGAGGATGGAGAGCTACTGGCCAACCGAAAGAGAAGACCAAACCCAAAGAGAACCCCAGTATCAACATCATGCACTGGAATGCAGAAGGGGTTACCAACAAGAAATCAGGGCTCGAACAGTTCCTGTACGAAAATAACATTGATATCTGCTGCATCCAAGAGAGGCACCTGCAAGAAGGAAAACCATTTAAGATCAGAGGTTACCAGATTTTCCTGTGTGATCGAAGAGGAAGAAAGAAAGGCGGGGTGATCACCTTGGTCCGAAACAGCGTGAACGCCAGCCAGATCAAAACCTTTATGGAAGAGGCAGAATATATCAAGATCTAGGTAACAACCAGCAACTCTGTGATTGACCTTGTCAATTATTACTGCCCTAATGACAAGAATCTCTCACTTGACACAATCCAGGTCCCGGACTGCCACTTCCTCATTGCGGGAGAATTTAATAGCCAGTCCCAGAGCTGGGGATACAAAACACTTGATAAACGAGGAGAACACATTGAAGCATGGCAAGATGAAAAGCACCTTTTACTTGTCAACGATCCCACAGATCAGCCTAGTTTCTAATCGCGCCGGTGGCACTCGACAACAACGTCGGACTTGGCATTTTGTACAGAAGACATTCACAGAAACCTCAGTAGAGTGGTCGGATCGCAGTTAGGAGGAAGCGACCACCGCCCAGTCCTACTCTCTCTTTCTGGAGGTATTTCGACAAGTTCACCTCAACGTCCAAGGTGGAACTACAAAAAGGCAAATTGGAGTCTGTTCGGCGGCATTCGTTCCAATGAGCTTACCCAAAATATAGCAGTAGAAGGGAGAAACATCAACAATGTGGTCAAGGAATATAATTCAAGTATCCTCAAGGCTGCCAACGAAGCGATTTCTCGAGGGTTCAGGAAAAACTACCGCCCCTACTGGACAACAGAACTGCAAGCAGCACATGATAAACTAGACAAGGCCAGAGAAGATGCAGAGGGTAATCCCTGTCATGAAAACCACTTCACGCTACAACAAACTAAAGCCAGGTATCTAAAGACCAAGCTGGAGGCCAAAAGAAGAAGCTGGAGGGAAAAGACGGCAGGGTTTAATTTAGAGAGAGAGACACCACAAAGCTATGGAGACTGACTAAAGCACTGAACGATGAGGCTGTCGGGGGAGAAGATTACGCTTGAAGAAGATGGACAACCACTGACAGGAAAGATGGCTGCAGATGCCTTTGCGAAGGCATATGCAAAAGAAAGCAACATTTCTATACCACGAATACGTCAAAAAGAGGTTAGAAAAGAACAAAAGGAAAGAACAGACACCAACACTCACGATGCAATGAATGTTGACATTAGTTTAGCTGAACTAAAGAAGGCTATCCGCCAATTGAAGAAGAAGAAATCTCCTGGGCCAGATGGCATTACGAATGAATTGATCCAACACCTTGGTAATGCACCTCTTCGCAAGTTCCTAGACATCTTTAATCTCAGTTGGACCAATGTAGAAGTTCCTCAGTGCTGGAAGGAAGCCAGAATGACTCCTATTCTGAAAAAATGCAAGAACAAGACGAAAGTGCGGAGCTACCGTCCTATCAGTCTTACAAGCTGCATATGCAAGACCATGGAGCGCATCATCAACCAAGGTTTGCAGTGGTACCTGGAGTCGGAGAACATTATAGTTTCAGAGCAGTCTGGCTTCAGAAGATACAGGAGCACAGAAGATCAAACAACACATCTTGCACAGGTCATAGAGGACACTTTTCAACCAAAGAAGGTGATATTAGCTGCCTTTATCGATCTGCAGAAGGCATTTGATAAGGTTTGGAAGGATGGTCTCCTCGTGAAGCTCCGGCGCACAGGCATCGGTGGCAACATGTTCCGATGGACCAAGTCATACATACACAATCGCAGAGCTAGGGTGCTGGTGGATGGACAATCTGGACAGAATGTATTGCTGAGACAAGGGGTGCCACAAGGCGGAGTACTAGTACCAACTCTGTTCGTACTCTTCATTAATGACATTGTAGCAGAGCTGCCCAATGGGATCCAAGCAGCCCTCTATGCAGATGACCTCGTACACTGGTGCACCGAGGAGTACACAACGACTTCCACGTACAGAATGCAGCTCGCCTTGGACATAATTACAGCTTGGGCCAATCGCTGGTGTATTACTATCAACAAAGAAAAATCATCAGCCATGCTATTCTCACTGTTCACCAAAACCACGGTTGGCAATCTGAGACTGGGCGGTACTCCACTCGAGTACGAGGACCAGCAGACATACCTGGGAGTAACCTATGACAGAAGATTAACATGGAAGGAGCACATCCAGAACGCAGAGGCAAAGGCCAGAAGAAAGCTAAACATCATGAGGAAGCTGGCAGGAACAAAGTGGGGTGCCAATGAAAGGATCCTCAATACCATCTACCTAGGTGCTGTACGACCACACCTTGAGTATGGATCCAGCTCATGGATGACAGCAGCTAAATCTCATCAACAGAACCTCGACAGAGTACAAAACCAGGCACTGCGCATCATCACTGGTGGAATGAGATCAACACCAATGGAAAAAATGGCGCAGACAGCAGGCATCCCCCCAGTTAGCAAAGAAAGGGAATGCAAAGCACTGATCCAAGCTGCAAAGCTCAAATCGTTCAACAACCACCCGATAAAGGTCAGCAAGCACAGCTGACTGGGTGCTGTTACTGCCTATGGAAGCAACAGCGCCCAGTCAAATTAGTTTCAAAATATTCAAAATACTATTTATTAACTAGTAAAGACATACAATTCGTACAACAATGTATAAGCCGTCTTCAAATATGCGTTCGTGACGCACTTATCTACGTCACCCATGACGTCATTCATTATGATGTCATTCTACACGTCACGTAGTTAACTATGACGTCATTGATGGATGGATAAAGTGGGAAGGCCCATTAGCCCTATTAATAAATGTCCGTTTTTCGGTCCCGATAGTATTAGTTTTTGTTTTGATCAACTGTTTCATTTCGTCACGGTAAGAAATCCCATTGACTACTGTATCATTAGCTATGAGTGTTTGATGGGTTTACAGGAAACCACTGTCGTGGGTAAACGCCATGTACGGAATGACGTCAGAGGGCAGGGAATTCAACCAGCTGTGCAACTATGTACATAAATTCGCCGAAGACATTATTGAGGAGCGCATAAAGGCATTGGTAAGTTTTCTTATCTATGCTGTCTAGATTGTATCAGCATAATTACCTCGATCTCATTATCATCACCCTTCGCGTCCTCCTCCTCCTACCCCCTACCTCACCCCACCTCATCCTCATCTTGTGCCTCCTCCCCTTCATCCCCTCCATCCCCCTCTTCCTCCTCAAATTCCTGCTCCTCCTCCTCCCCATTCCCTTCGTCGTCCTCCTCCTGCTCCTCTTCGTCATCCTTCTCCTCCTCCCCCTCCTCCTCCTCCACCTCTTATACTCCACATACTCCTCCCTTCCTCCTTCATCTCATCCTCCTCATCTTCATCTTCCTCCTCCTCCTCCTCCTCCTGGTCCTCCTCCTCTTCCTCCTCCTCTTATACTCTTCCTCATATACCTCCCCTCCTCATCCATCTCCTCCTCCTCCTCTTATACTCTTCCTCATATACCTCCCCTCCTCATCCATCTCCTCCTACTTCTCCTCTTATACTCTTCCTCATATACCTCCCCTCCTAATCCATCTCCTCCTACTCCTCCTCCTCCTCCTTCTCCCCCTTTTCACCATCGCCATCAAATGCAGTAGTAAGAGATACGACTGTATTTCGGCCTGCACATCGTTGAAGATCATATAGTTGAAAGAATTTCAAACATTATAATTTCTGTTTAGCTTCTAACTATAAGTTATTTTACTAGTTCTAATTGGTATGTTTTCAGAGCATCGACCCAAAACTGACTGATAAGCGCCACCTGGACTTCCTCGACATTTTACTGACAGCGAGAGATGAAGATGGTATTGGATTAAGTCCCTTGGATATTCGCTACGAGGCTGACACATTTCTCTTTGCCGGTAAGTATTTATGGTTTAGACTTGACTACTGAATTCCCCTGCTACTCAAGTTGATAAACAGTCAGAATACACCAAAGAGCTATTCTCTGCAATCCTTAACGCGCGTGCGTGCGTACGTGCGTGCGTGTGGCACGACATGTATAACTGTGCATACATAGATCACACTCGTGTCAATATCACCGATTACACACCGATTCGCTTGAAGCGTTCTCGGTTAGTAACAAAAACTACTTTTTCCATATCTGACAGACTGCCACCAACGCGCTGATCGATTTCCAAATCAAAATGTATCAGGTAAATCACTAAATCACGCTCACGTAAATCACTAAATCACGCTAATTTATTTGCTCAGACCGTTCTTATAGGACGACATTTATCTCCCTTTTTACTTAATTCCAATGAAGCTAAGCCAAATTTACGGGATTTTCAAACACCTCTTTGATAACCAATTTAGAAGGAATCAGTCTATTTAATAACTTCATTTTTCCAATTGAATGGTGTGTTTCCTCTGAACTGTACACAGTTCTATTTACTAAAAAAGAAACACGTACGAGCGTATTCAGCAGGAACAACTTTACTAGACCCAATTACAAACATAGCATGTACTAAAGGTAATTGCGGCGACACCGTTTTCGTCTTCCTTGTTTACTATAGATTCCTATGCAGGCCTCCGTTAGCCGTCACTGGAGTGGCGTATAGGGAATACAGCTTATCGATTGCGGAAATTGAAAAAGTTGAAATCAGATTCCCGTTTTGCGCGTTTTCAAACTTGCATCTCTTGCTTATTTCTTACTGTACGCTCGCACAGTTTACATGTGCGAGGCGGATTTTGATTGTATTTCAAATATATTGAATAAATGGCTATTAAAATTGTGTTTGCATACGGACTTTAAGTTTATGGACCCGTTTCATCTGAATTGTTCTACAGTATCCAGCGCTGACTATACTCAGCTGAATATTGGTGATAAACCATGGTCTTGCTGAAATGACTATGTCCCTCCCATTTCTAGCTAAGCTCCACCGTCGTTTTGCGACTGTTGTAATTGATTTAAAACTTTTGAAACCTGAATTCCCAGAATCTACATTTTCAAAGTAACTAACTATACATGTAAGCTGGTAATTACTCACAAACAGATTTGTCTGTGGGCTCCCAATCAACTCAGTTTCAAAATTTTCAACAGAATGTTTATTAAATTCTAAATTCACAAAGGACACACACCTTGTGCACTTCCTTGCAGACTTTTCGATCTTCGTGACAGAGCTAAAGGCCTACGTTATTTTGATTGTGACATCAGATAACTAGTGACGTAATTGATTATGACTTCACAAACTTGAGTGACATATCAGATCTCTCCATTGTTGTATAATAATAATAATAATAATAATAATAATAATAATAATAATAATAATAATAATAATAATAACATGAGTTACTATTAACCCTTTAACACTTGAATTTGTTCAAGAAAATTTAAATTTCCTCATAGAAAATATTCATTTGCAGACAAAGAGATGACTATTCTTGAAAGTTTACCACTGGAATGACTGGCTCGGTTATCGAGCCAGTCATTCCAGTGGTAAAATTTCAAAAATAGTCTTCGGTTGGTCTGCAAATGGACATTTCTCAAGACCACTGTGAAGGTGTTTTTGGCTGATACGAGTGTTAAAGGGCTGATCTTGGTACTCAAGAAAAGCTACGTTCATATAATATACGGTACACTATCTAATGCGATTCGCAATTATTGACTATAATTCCACACTGCCTACCGACCTTTATGACACCCTGCTAACGCTGCCACTTCCATAATATAACTGTTATAACCAGAATTGGTTTACAATTCAATTCAATTCAATTGTATTTACACCAATACCTTTTACAAAGTATGGGGGGCGAACTAACATTCCCAAGGTTATATGTTGTTGCGGACAAGATAGAGTAGGTAAATATAGATGTACATGCTACATATTAATATATTTATTATTATTATTATTATTATTATTATTATTATTATTATTATTATTATTATTATACCTTCAAGCCGGCCAAACGAACTCATCAGATCCATTTTATTCATATTTGTATCCCAAATTGTTATATATATATATATATATATATATATATATATATATATATATATATATATATATATATATATATATATATATATATATATATATATATATATATATATATATATATATATATATATATATATATGTATATCAACCCTGGAGACAATAATGCACCCATTGTTACCTTTTGTAGGTCATGATACGACATCTAACGTCATCACGTGTATTACATACGCACTAAGTGCAAAACCCTTACTCCGGAAAGCTCGTTCGTATGGAGGCACAGACCTCAGTTCTGCCCATAAGCTAGTCATTACACGCCCTCAGATGAACGATCTCTACCTAATATATAAACACCATACCAGGCAAGAGGGTAAAGTCACCCACAACCTACCCAAGCTCATCAGCTACACTGACACTCAAATGTCATACAAAAAAGCCCTCGGGGAGCAGATAGCTAACATCGATGTCAGCTCCGATCCAAACGAAGCCCTAACCAAAATACTGAAATCTATGGAATCATCCGCTACCCGCACCATAGGTGCTCTTAAAAACAACCAAACTAGGTAAACTGACGACCCTCTCGTAGTAAAACTGTCAGCAGAGCAGAAAGCGTTACGGCTGCGCATCTATCAAAGCGAAAACCGCACCAAACTACCCCAGAGCGCAATATTATTCTGCGCCACATTAGCAAACGCTTAAAAGATCTTGCTATTCAACAGGCAGACTCCCTAGCAGATGAAATCACTGCCACGGATGACTGTCATAAAATATTTCGGGCAGCCCGAGCCCTGAGAGTTACTGACTACACACCACCACTCACCGTACACAACTCTGAAGGACACTGGCCGAGGAAAAGCCAAGGCGATCCGAGAATGGTTGAAAGAACAGTTCACTGACAACGATGATGAGCCCTTGCACCCGTTCTCAGGAGACGCCAGGCCATTACTAACACCAATTAAAACAGCAAAAGTTGAGAAGGCACTTAAAGCCCTGGAAAATGGACGTGCATCTGGACCTGATGGCATGAGCAATGAACTATTCAAATATGCAAGTGACATTATCGCAAAAACGATCACGCACCTAATCAATTCAGCTTTTATACACCACCTTCCAATTGACGCTGTAGGCCAAGGCACCCTTATCGCACTACCCAAGCCCAAGAAGCCACCTGGACCCCAGCCAATCTGCGGCCCATTGTGCTCCTTAACAGCATGCGGAAAATTCTATCCAATGTTACTCTATGCTGCATCCGAAACAAGATCGATGCCTTCACTGGATCATGTCAATGTGGCTTCAACGTGGACGCAGCTGCGAAGACATTGTATGGGCTCAATACATGCTTGTGTCGTTAGTCATGTCCAAACACTGGGACTTCTACAAAATGGGCATTGACATGTCACGAGCCTTCGACACAATTAAGTGCTCAAAGATCCTAGATATACTACGCCAGGCCAGTTGCAATGAAGATGAGCTACTGCTTGCAGACACCAAGCTGGGAGTACGAGTCAAGTCAGTGAAGTCTGTAGAATGCGAGACATCAATCGGCTCCGCCCAGGGAGAGGGTCTATCTCCGGTGCTTTTCACCTGCTACCTTGCCGCTGCATTAAAATCTGTGCGGGAAAGTTCCACAAGACCAACAACCCCCCCCCCCCCACCAGTATCAATACTGGGCAAGCCGCTAGATATGGAATATGCTGACGATGTGGACTTCATAGACGAGCAAAAGAAACCCCTTGACGAACTTCTCACAATAGCTGCAAGTAAACTAAAAATTGAGAATCTCTTTATGAATGAATCCAAAACAGAGTTCACCCACATATACATATCGACAAAGCATGAGACTATACAAAATAACTACCCACGTCGTGGCGGCGAACCATGGAGGAAAAGTAAAATCCTGGGCTCACTGCTTTGCAGCACTGCTGAAATCTTTGCACGCTGCGTCATGGGGAACATAGCTTTCCAGTCCTTCTGGAAGTTATGGATTCGTAGAACAAAGATGCCCTTGATAAAGAGGCTACGTTTATACAATGTAACCTGCGTATCCTTGATGCTGTATAACTGTAACGGCAGGCCAGCTCGAAAGCCAGCTCTAGACAAACTCGATGCCTGCCACCGCAAACACCTACACACCATCACTGGATACCGATGGCCAGACAGCATAATTTCCAACGATGCACTATACAAGATGTGTAAAACGTCGCCGCTGTCTGTAAAATTCGCTCAGCAAAGATGGTCCATGTTTCGCCATGTGCTAAAGATGCCAGAAGAGACACCAGCACAGAGAGCCTTGGAACTTTGAATTTTATTATTATTATTATTATTATTATTATTATTATTATTATTATATAATTATTATCATTATTATCATCATTATTACTATTATCATCATCATTATTTTCATCATTATCATCATTGTTATCACCATCATTATCATCATTATTATTTTTATCAGTATCGTTGTCATTTTCATTACCAAGATCAAGATTGAATAACTGAAGCGAACACAACATGCTCAACATCACAATTTATTTCGCGCTCAGAGTGCGTATCATAATCATAGCTAATTTAGAGCTGTTTTCCGCTAATCTTCTCCAATATCTTTTTAAAGTGGGAGCAATGTAAGACATTTCTTGTTGGTGTGTCTCCAAATTTGCAAACAAATACAGTTCGTTTTCACAAATCAAGAGGCAGCTTACATAATAGAAAAAATAAGTTTGTAATTAATAATATTAATACAAGTGACAATAGCATACATATTGACGAGATTGGGATATGTATTTTTAGAATGTAGATAGAGCGGAATGGGCCTTTCCGGTTTTAGCTATGCCCCGCCCATCTCTAGCTAAGCTCCACCCACACCTCGCTCGTGTTGGGATCGATCGATCTCTGAACACCCTGACTATCAATCTCCAAAAACTACACCGGTGACCTGTTGAATATTTTGGAACTAATTTGACTGGGCCCTATTGCTGCCTAAGGCAGCAACAGCGCCCAGTCAAATTAGTTTCAAAATATTCAACAGCAAGTTTATTAAATAGCAAAGAATTACAAAGACATACCATTCATACAACGTGTAGGACTGTTTGAGATTTAATGTCGGTCTATAAGAACCCTTTGTGATGTAATGATTGTGATGTCATCATACACGCGCGGAGATCATTATGACATCATACGTGGTCAGATGATGGATGGATACTCTCTCTCTCTCTCTCCCTCTCTCTCGCATTATGCACACACGCACATATTCACGTACACATACGTAAGCGTGCGAACTACCTAGACAATTGTAACCAGTGGTTGATATAAATTATCATTTAATTAGTTATACATACGTTACTATTTAATTATGTTTTATTATACCCCATCTTGATGTATTTATTAATGTATTGTATTTGTATGTATGGGAGACACGTGTATAAGACTTATGTCTTACTGTGCTCCCATTGAACAAAATAAAATTCTGTTTAAACCAAAAGAGAGTATAGTATAAAAAGATAAGGCAGATTTAGAAGGTTGGATTTTGGATTTCGCCCAAGCTTGTTCGTACTCTGTTTTTCTTAGATAACGTGCGTAGTGGGCCCAGGCTACATGCTTAACCCGTCCTGTGTCAGCTTAACACACACTCTGAAGGCCAAGTCTGCCATGACATCCAATGCAGTGGTCTTGACATATGTTCATTTGCAGGCCAAGAGATGCCCACCCCATATAATGCATCGTCAGAATGACAGGCTCAGTTATGGTGTACCCGAGCCAGTTAATCCAGTGATAAAATCTAAAAAATAGTCATATCCCCGCCTACAAATGGGCACTGAGTAAGAATAAAATATTTTGATTTTCCTAACATTCAGCCCCATAACATTCAAGCCGGCCAAACGAACTCTTCAAATCCATTTTATTCATATTTGTATCCGAATTGTTTGTTATATATGTCAACCCTGGAGACAATGAAAATGCACCCATTGTTACCTTTTGTAGGTCATGATACGACATCTAGCGCCATCACGTGGATGATATACGCACTAAGTCAATATCCGGAAATGCAAGAGCGCGTGAGACAAGAAGTAGAGTCCATCACACAAGGACGGGAAGAGGTTGAGTGGTCCGTGATTTAATATATATATATATTAGAGCGTGTTTACTGAAGCAACTATATTGGCCCCATGCGTTGGTGACCAACGGTTGTGCCGATATAGAATTCAACATCGGTCGTTGCACCGTTGACCAACAAACATGCCGATATAGAATTCAATATCGGTCCTTGGACCGTTGACCAACAGACATGCCGATATAGAATTCGATATCGGCCATTGCACCGTTGACCAACAGACGTGTCGATATATAATTCAATATCGGTCATTGCACCGTTGACCAACAGACATGCCAATATAGAATTCAATTTCGGTCCTTGCCCCGTTGACCAACAAACATGTCGATATAGAATTCAATATCGGTCCTTGCCCCGTTGACCAACAAACATGCCGATATAAAATTAAATATTAGCCCCATGTCAATTGACCTTTCCATTTTAGCCATGTCCCGCCCATCTCTATAGCTAAGCTCCAACCACACCTCGCTCGTGTTGGGATAGATCGATCTATGAACTCTCTGACCATCAAATTCCAGAAAACAATACAGGTAAGCTATTGAATATTTGGAACTAATTTTACTGGCGCTGTTGCATAAACAGCATGTTTCTTAAATAGTAGAGACATACAATCCGTATAACGTGTCGGACTATTAAGAGTTAAAGACGGGCCAAATGGAATCATTTATGACGTAATGTGTATTACGTCATCCTACACACCTCTTACCTAATTATGATGGCATATGACGTCAGCTTGATAGATGGATACCATGGAAAGGTGACTAGTCACTGGTGTAAATTAGATATTGACGCATTACATCGACACCACCACAGTGCGGTTAGCTTATTATAGCATCGAGGTGCTCTGAATGCACCACCTGTGATTTCAGAAAAAATTTATCTAAATTCTTTTTTAATGAATGTGCCTTTTATAACCCCTCTTGTGCCAATAGTGCCTCAAAGCCCTCAAAATACTACTTGATATAGCAATTAAACATTTTTATGGTCAATATTGTTCAAAATGTCTTAATTTTAAGACTATTTTTTTAATAAATTTAACACTGAATTTTCTTTTGCCGGCTTGACCATTAAAGGGGTAATAGTAAAGAAAATTAAAGTTTTACTTAGCCAGTGTCTATCTGCAGGCCGTGAGAAGACTATTTTTGAAAATTTACCACTAGAATGACTGGCTTGGTTACCGAGCCGGCTATTCCAGTGGTAAATAAAAAACAACAACTATTCCCTAGACCTTTCAAATAGGCATGTCTGAAGACCACAGCAAAGTCGTTTTTGGTCAGTTTGACCATTAAAGGGTTACGTTGACACAAGAGGGGTTAATTATGCAAAACCTGCTTCTTGTAGAGAACGATGCTGATGTTTCACTATGTATAGTTTGCCGCGTTCTCGATGTTTCGGTATGTATATTATGACGTATTTTCGATATTTCAATATGTGTAGTATGCCGCGTTTTCAATGTTTCGGTATGTATAGTTTGCCGCGTTTTCTTTGTGTGGTGAGAATTGCGTTTTATATATGCAAATCATGTAATCGAAGGGAAATTACTCTGTTTGCAATTACGGAAACGTTTTTACAATCGTTACCGATTTTATTCCATAATTCTACTAAATCTTAGGCTGGCAGATCATGTCCAGTAATTTGAGCCAGCCAGAGAGATAGCCAGCGATATGAATCATAGCCATGGTAAAAATACTCATTTACCATTGTATGTAGGCCCTATCCCAAAAACCGTTAAATTCAGATAAAGTTAACGTTCTCGTGCCCCCATTAAATATAGATAATTTTGCACAAGATATAAGATGCCAGTTGATTTCTGTGAAATTTATCGAGCGTACAATACTATCCAAGAAGAACCCGCATGCACGTGCAAATGGTCAAATCATGGCCTGCACAGACACTAGACCAACCGAATATGGCGTCTAATACGTATAAGCGATTATGGAGTCAAGACATTGCATTCTGGCTAGCATTGCACACGAGGAAGCATTACATGCTGGGTAAATTGAACAGAAATGTATGTGGAAGGGGGACTTGGGGTTGGCACCGTTTGGACTGGATGAGATCATTCCGAAACTAGATGAGGCGATCCAGTTGGCATTATAGATTCATACAATTCAGGAGCATATTCTATTCAGCAATCATGTTCACGCGCTTGTCATATTCTATTCAGCAATCATATACATGCAATTGTCATATTATATCAGCAATTATGTACACACTTGTCATATTCTATTCAGCAATCATGTACACGCGCTTGCCATATGCGGGTTTTTCACTTTCAGGGAAGATATATCAAAACTGGTCTACAGTACAAAGTTTATTCGTGAAGTGTTGCGTTTCTATGGCCCTGTTCCTGGGATATCACGTCAACTGACAAAAGACACAGTTTTCGATGGCGTAGTCATTCCAGCAAAGACGCTTGTGTTTATATCCCTCTACGCCATACATCATAACCCATTTGTCTGGAATAAACCAGAGGTGAGAAAATTATCATGTGTAAATGAACTGCGGTGGGTGTCTCAAATCATGGTCATCCCAAACCGTGGGTGTTTCAAAGTGTGAGTGTCTGCAATCGTGGGTATCTCAAAGCGTGTGTGTTTCAAAGCGCCGGTTTGTCTCAACACGCTCAAAATGCTACTTATACTAATGGCCCTTACAAGGTCAAGATTTTTCCGCAAGATTAAAATTTCTGATCAGTGAATGTCGACTTGAAGGCCAAGAAGACTAACTTTTGTAAATGTACCACTGGATTTTACGAAAAAAGCTTTCAGCTTCCTCAATGTCACCTCAAAGGTTTTTTTGTTTGTTTGATGATTAAAGGGTTAATGGTCAATTCACCTTTCCAGAGCACCCACCCATCATATGACGTCATAATGAACTGCGTGATGTGAAGAATGACATCATAATGAATGACGTCATGAATGACGTCGATAAGTACGTCACGAACGCATATTTGATGACGGTCTATGGGCTGTTGTACAAATTGTTTGCTTTTACTATTTAATAAATATTCTGCAGCAATGTTGAATGCTTAAAAGATGTTGTCAGTGAAAGCCTTCAATGTTCAATAGAAACAACTGTAAAATCCATGTACCGTCCTCTAGCACAGGCAGTCAAACGTATATAAAAGATGATAACGCGCATATGATTATAAATGGCTGGCAAAAACAAGGGAAGTAAATGACTGCAATAATTGGTGACATACCGTAAATGAGCTATCTCCATTAAAGTGTGTTAATAATGCAAGTGACGGATAACAGGTTCACGGGAGATTACAAATCTAGTTTGCTATTATATATGAACTTAAATTTATAGGATTTGTCTCCCTTAGTCTGGTATTCCTTTAAATCGGCCTATTTCTCATAATAGCTACAACACAACACTACGATATGCATTTGTCTGGACCCAAACATTACATTTAAAGGTCAGCGCATGAAAAGTCCACATTTCTTAATTCCTTATTTGGGTGCCTGATCTGGGGACATATTCATGAAGGGTATATACGTATGGAAACAGTTCTATTAGGCACTTAATGCCTACTATATGTTCCATTTGTTTCGTGAATAGCAAAGTATGGTAATATATATATATATATCTGTTTGTTTGTTATTATTGATCAGGAGTTCAAACCAGAACGATTTGATCTGGACACTTTTGCTGATAGACATGCGTATCTGTTTGTACCATTCTCAGCGGGACCTAGGTGAGCGGTCAACAAACACGCACGCACGCACGCACACACACACGCACGCACGCACGCACGCACGCACGCACGCACGCACGCACGCACGCACGCACGCACGCACGCACGCACGCATCACGCACATACATACATCATACATACATACAGACAGACAGACGCACACGCACACGCACACGCACACATACAATACACATACACACACGCACACACCCTCTCTCTCTCGCTCATTCATCCACCCATCCACCGACCTATCCACCCACCCACCCACCAACCCACCCACACCCACCAATCCACTCACCCAAACACCCAGCGACTCACACACACACTCACCCACACATTCACTCACTCACTCACTCACTCACTCACTCACTCACTCACTCACTCACTCACTCACTCACTCACTCACTCACTCACTCACTCACCCACTTACTCACCCACCCACCCACCCACCCACCCACCACCCACCCACCCACCCACCCACCCACCCACTCACTCACTCACGCATGCATTGACTCACTGACTCACTGACTCACTGACTCACTCACACACCCACCCACCCACCCACCCACCCACCCACCCACCCACCCACCCACCCACCCACCCACCCACCCACCCACCCACCCACCCACCCACCCACCCACCCACCCACCCACCCACCCATCCACCCACCCACCCACCCACCCACTCACTCACTCACTCACTCATGCACTCATGCACTCACTCGCTGACTCACTTACTCACTGACTCGCTCGCCCACTCACTCACTCACTCACTCACTCACTCACTCACTCACTCACTCACTCACTCACTCACTCACTCACTCACTCACTCACTCACTCACACACACACACACACACACACACACACACACACACACACACTCGCCTGTCCGACCGTCTGCCCGCCCCTACGCATGCACAGGCACGCGCACGCGCACGTGCACGTACGCACGCACACATACCATTATTTCCTGTCAATTCTTGTGGGTGTGAGACGGGTACAATTCCTTAAACAATGCATAGTCCGTCTTCAAGTATGCGTTCGCAACATGCTTATCTATGGTGAAAGATGATTTTTGTCATAGTGCCTAGTGATATAGCAGAATGGAGCTATATTCTTGTGCCAGTGAGTCGTCAATGACAGGGTCAATAGACAATAGAACTAATTCTTGACAATATTAAAAAGTACATACTTGCGAGTGCCTAGTGATATAGCAGAATGGATCTCAGAAAGATGTAAAAGTAAGAGGATCTGAAATGTACACCATCAATTCCAGTCAAATCGTGTGGTTGTGAGACGGGTAGTAGAAAGCGAGTCCGGTCTAAGAGGATTTTGTCCTCTGGGTGGTTATCTAGTGGTAAGCTACTCGCCGCACAAACATTCGGCGGAAGGTGTCATAGAATTCAATGCTTCGTACCCCACTCGGGTCGAAAATTGAAAAAGGTAAAAATGACATTCCAGATGATGAATGAGCTATATCCTAGTGCCAGTGCGTGGTCAATGACAGGGTTCGTAGAACTAATGTTTGACAATAGTACAACCTCCATACTTGCGAGTGCCTATGATATAGCAGAATGAACGTAACGGTAAGAGTATTTGAAATTTACACAATCAATTCCAGTCAATTCGTGTGATTGGAAGATGGGTAGTTTGAAGCCAGTCTGGGGAAAGATGATTTTATTCCTCTGGATGCTGGTTTACTGGCAAGCTACTCGCCTCCCAAAAGCTAGGGGCAAGGTGTCATAGAATTCATTGGTTCGAACCCCACACGGGTCGAAAATTGAAAAAGGTACAAATTACATTAGAGATGATGAATGAGCTATGTCCTAGTGGCAGTGCATCCTCAATGACAGGGTTCAGAGAACAAATGCTGACTATCTGAAATGTACACAATCAATTCCAGTCAATTCCTGTGGTTGTGAGATGGGTAGTTGAAAGTTAGTCGGGTAAAAAGGATTTTTGTCCTCTGGATGCTGGTCTAGTCGTAAGCTACTCGCCACCCAAACGCCAGGCGGAAGGTGTGATAGAATTCATTGGTTCGTACCCCACTTGGGTCGAAAATTATAAAATGTAAAACTTACATTCCAGATGATGAATGGGCTCTATCCTAGTGCCAGTGCATCGTCAATGACAGGGTTCATAGAACTAATGCTTGACAATATTTAAAAAAACTGCATACATACATACATATATGGATATCTAATGGACTAATTACCATGTTAAATATTTTGAAGCAAATTTGATAGATAGCACCTCTATAATCAAGTGGAGGGAAACAGTCTCGGATACATTGTGATTGCTTGAGAAGAATAGTATGGCAGCCTCCATAAACTGGAGAGATGTATCAACGTTTAGTTATTACAGATATATGCAAAAGCTGACAATGTCATGCATAGTTGATGTGTGCAATATTGTCTCAACTTAATAAATAGTATAAAATGATGTGAGTGTTCCTTTAACCACTCTTGTGCCAATCTAACCCTTCAATGGTGAAGTCGACCAAACCCGCCTCTGAAGTGGCATTGCGCAGTGTCCATTAACAGGCCAAGAGAAAACTATTTTTGTAATATCACCACTGGAATGACTGGCTCAGTAACCGTGCCGGGGGGAGGGGGGGGTGGGGATTCCAGTGGTAAATTGACAAAAATAGACTTTTCTTGCAAATGGACACTGATTAAGCAGGAAATTTGTTTTTTCTTGAATATTAACGAATTCATGGTCAAGTCAGCTAAATCAATTTCTGCAGCTACCTTGAGGAATGTCCATTCTCAGGAAAACAAAACTGTTTTTTTGTAAATTTCAGTAGTAATTATACAAAAAGTCTTCTCTTACAATTGTCATGAGAAATATCAATAATATTTTAGGGCCTTGAGACGCTGTTTCAATAAATGATATTATCATTTACAATTTGAACATTGCTGCTTCTCCAAGTTCCACCAATGCAATCAATATCGATTATTTTGATTGTGTTTGAGAGGCGATCAATATTCTAAAGCGCAGTGATCACCAACATTTGGTATTTTCAAATTCCATGTTTGTTCTGGAGTGAGAAAAACCCGTTAGGTAGGGTGCCATCGACCATCTTCCACTCAAGCCATGTGCCAGTTGCCGCATTTAATTGGTCGAGATCTGCCCTGTGACCATTGCGGATGTGGTCATGTGACATCTCTAGATTAATCAAATACAGACCAATATCGCATCAAGTAGTCTAATAACAAGTATGTACATTGAAAGCGGCACGTCGCTGGCAGATAAATATTGTTGGTATATGGGCAGTTTCGCCGCACTGCCCGTTAGCACCTCGTTAAGCGAAGATGCACATCATTGCAGCAAAGTTGGCTTTAACCAAGTCACATGATTTCTTTTCTAGAAATTGCATTGGTCAAAACTTCGCCTTACACGAAATCAAGGTTATGCTGTGCCACATTGTCAAGCGGTAAGTATACTGGGTTGTCTACCATGTTAACAGAGGAGTCCAGTCTGTCAGTCAAATATATGGCATCAAAATCAATTATGTCACATGTAGGCCAACGTTACAATCAATTACGCCATGAATGGCGTATCTATGCCCATCATAGACGCTTAATAGTTCGTCAAGTTCTGCGAATTGTTTGTGGTTTGTCTTTACTATTTAATAAACATTCTGTTGAATATTTTGAAACTAATTTGACTGGACCTGCCATATCACAATATGCAACTGCTTACCTGTATAGTTTTCTGGAAACTGGGATTCAGGGAGTTCCGAGTTCTATCGATCCAAAGACGGGCAACGCGTGGGTGGAGCTTAGCTAAAGATGGCTAGGGCAAGGCTAAAACTGTATTCCTCAATTATACCATTCAAGTTGAGTTACATGTTGACACAGAATCGGTAATTAAAAATGTCTACTATTACTTGCATTAAGATTCATGCACGTTGAGCTTACACGTTGATACATCATGTTATTGCATGGTTTCACCGTCCCACTCTGCTGCCGTATCACGCATCTTCCTATTGCATAGTCTCACACTTCCGCTTTGCTCCTGTATCGAGCATCGCCATATTGCCTGGTCTCGTTCTCCTGCTCTGCTCCCATATCGAGAATCTTCCTATTGCGTGATCTCGCACTTCCGCTCTGCTCCGGCATCGAGCATCGCCCTATTGCGTGGTGTCACACTTCTGCTCTGCTCCTGTATCGAGTATCGTCCTATTGTGTGGTCTCGCACTTCCGCTCCGCTCCTAACACACGTTGTCATGC
>CM067363.1:16512044-16543544 GCA_034401795.1 Chaetoderma sp. LZ-2023a | reverse complement strand
CACGACACGACGATGTTGCATCACCCTATTGCGTGATCTCGCCCTCCCGCACTGCTCCCATATCAAGCATCGTCTTATTCCACAGTCTCGCCCTCCCACTCTGCCCCAATATTGAGCATCGTCCTACTGTACGGAGCGCCTTCCCGCTCTGCTTCCGAATTGAGTATTGCCCTATTGCACTGTCTCGCCCTCCCGCTCTGCTCCCATATCGAACACCGTCCTATTGCACGGTCTTGCCCTCCCGCTCTGATCCCATATCGAACACCGTCCTATTGCACGGTCTTGCCCTCCCGCTCTACTCCCGTATCGAGTACAGTGCTTGCAGGCGATGATATCTGAGCTAAGTTAACGAAACGTCCTAAATATAAATGAACTGTGGGTCACAGCCAATGAAATTGCTCGATAAGAAATGAATGATGACCTGATTGGCTACTATCCAGCACACCAGCGTAATGCTACTTCTCATAGCAAGAGATCAAAGGTCTGCAAGTACGGCCACAAGCAGTCGAGCGATATGAGTGGGCGTATTTGAGTACGATGATGCAGATGTGCCTAATGCTTTCTTGCGTGTGGTGTGTGCGTGCATACATGCGCGCGTGTGCGCGCGCGTGCATGTATGCCTGCCTGCCTGCGCGAGTGAGCGCTTGCGTGCGTGCATGTATGCATGATGGTATCAAAATAGAAATTTCTCTTGATATCATTGATCCAGATTGGATATCTAAGAACTTTAATCGTCCTGTAGCTTAAGCAATGGACCTTTCCAGTTTTAGCTATTCCCTTCCCATCTCTAGCTAAGCTCCACCCACACCTCGTCCGTGTTGGGATTGATTGATCTCTGACTATCAATTTCCGGAAAACTATACATGTAAGCTGTTAAATCTTTGAAACTACTTTGACTGGGCGCTGTTGCTGCCTAAAGAAGCAACAGCGCCCAGTCAAATTAGTTTTAAAATATTCAACAAAATAATTGTATTAAATAGTAAAGGCATACAATTTATACAACAACGCGTCGTCTCCAAGTATGCGTTCGTGACGTACTTATCTACGGCATTCATGGCGTCATAATGCCGCCGTTCATTATGATGTCATGCTACACATGACGTCATATCATGGATGGATAAACTTGGAAAGGTCCATTCTCTCGAGAGATGTACATTCTAACGAGCCAGTTCTTCCAGTATGCTTAGTTTCTATCTCTAGACCTATCTCTGACCCGTTTTTATCATTAGACTTTAAAGTCCGTATGCAAAGACAATTTTTATAGCCGTTTATACAATATATTTGAAACACAATCAAAATCCGTCTCGCGCTTATAAATTGTGCTAGCATACAGTAAGAAATAAGCAAGAAAACGCGCAAAACGGGAATTCCGATTTCAACTGAACCCTGCATAGGAATCAATAATAAACAAAGCAGATATCGAAAGCGGTGTCGCCGAAATTACCGTTAGTACATGCGATATTTGTAGTCGACTCTAGTACAGTTCTTCGTGCTGAATACGCTCGTACGTGTTTCTTTTTTTTATTAAACAGACTGATTTCTTCTAAATTGGTTAGCAATGAGATATTTGAAAATCCCGCAAATTTGGCTAATTTTCATTGAAATTATGGTGAAAGGGAGATAAATTTCGTCTTATAAGAACCGTCTAGAGCAAATAAATTGGCGTGAATTACGTCCCATTCAGGTGATACATTTTGAGTTGGGAATCGATCAACGTGTTGCTGGCAGGCTGTCAGATATTGAAGAAAAGTTGTTTTTGTTATTATCTGCGAACGCTTCAAGCGAATCTGTGTGTATTTTCTGAAATATTGACACATGTGTGATCTATGCAAAGTTATACCAGTCGTGTCACCCACACTTTAAAACGTCTAGAGATAACTTAGTTCTGCCAAATATGAGGTTAAACCCGATAGAGACCACTTCGGTTTGATCAACTGTAGAGTCTCTCTCTCTCTCTCTCTCTCTCTCTCTCTCTCTCTCTCTCCCCATCCCTCCCTCCCTCTCTCTCTCTCCCTCTCTCGCTCTCTCTTTCTCTCTCTCTCTCTCTCTCCCTCCCTCGCTCCCTCCCTCCCTCTCTCTCTCTCTCTCTCTCTCTCTCTCTCTCTCTCTCTCTCTCTATCTCTCTCTCTCTCTCTCTCTCTCTCTCTCTCTCTCTCTCCCTCCCTCCCTCCCCTCTCTCTCTCTCTCTCTCTCTCTCTCTCTCTCTCTCTCGCTCTCTCTATCTCTCTCTCTCTCATGCTGTTACTTATTAACCATAGTGAGTGAATATTATGTTTATATTGCCAGGTTCACTGTAGAAGCGGATCCAGATTATGTACCAGATCCTAGTCCAGAAATGATCATGCGCTCCAATAATGGTGTCAAAGTCATGCTCAAACCACGGACATAGATGTAGTGGATTGGACATGTTCGACGAGTTAACTATTGTTAACTATAGTCAACTATTCGCCGGTCGAATGCACGATATGTACGTTCGCCCAGCGAATAGTTGACTATAGTTAGTTATAGTTCACTAGTCAAACGTGAATCTTAATAGAGCTCCATGTAGATCTTTTTCAGGGATGTAGATACTAATGAATGCAGTGTATTGATGTAACATAAAATTATTTCAAATAATTTAAAAAAATTAAAATTTAAGCGAGTTCGCTCATCATAATGATCTGTTTATTTCGACTTCATGGACGGATTTTTATCAAATGTTTCTCATACTCATGCGTGCACCATACCTTCTAATGGATGAATCCAGTTCTCAGTCAATCATATGACGTCATAATCAACTACACCACATGTAGGCTGGCGAATGACGCCATTTACTCCATCATAAACTATTTATTCCGTCATGTTGTACGAATTTTTTTTATTTGATAAACATTGTGTTGATTATTATGAAACTAATTTGGCTAGGCGCTGTTGCTACCATAGGCAGCAACAGCACCCCGTGAAATTAAAGTCAAAATATCCAACAGCTTAGCTTTCTGCAAATTAAGATTCAGAGAGTGCAAAGATCGATCAAGGGCAAAGCGTGGGAGGAGCTTAGCTAGAGGTGGGTGGGGCATAGCTAAAACCAGAGTCATCTATTATTCATGGCAGATCTGTTTTATACATTTATTTGTAAAATGTGTTTATATGTAATGTACTTTATATTCAAGAACATTTTCAAAAACATTTTCTCTTAATTTAATTAATTGTTTTTAGAATTTTCTGTCTGGATTTCATGTTTCTTACATGGCCGTGTACGTACGTGCATGTTATGCTTTAACACCTTGTTTCAGCTTAATCGTATAGTGGTTAAACCTGCAAGATGGCGCATACAGTGCTCTTGAGTGGTGTTTATTTGCAGACCGAGAGAAGCCAATTCTTGAAAATGTATCACTGGAATGACTGGTTCGGTAACAGAGCCAGTCATTCCAGCGTTAAAATTTAAAACGTAGTCTACTATTGGCCTTCACATTTACACTATCAAAACAAAACAAAAATCGGATTTTCTTGAATATTAACCATTTAATGATCAAAGTGCTACGTGTGGCTATAGAAAGTTATTTTGTAAATTTCTGTGGCAAATTTATACACATTGTCTTCTATAAATGTCCATTTATTGAGTGAGAATTGCAAATTTTCTTTAAGATATCTAGAGCGTTAAAGGGTTAATTGATATAAGGATCTTTCCATAGTTTAGCTAAGCCCCGCCCATATCTAGCTAAGCTCAGCCCACGCTTCGCCCATGTTGAGATGGATCGATCCCTGAACTCACCGACTATCAATTTCCTGAAACTATACAGGATAAGGTGTTGAATATTTTGAAACTAATTTGACTTGATGCGTTTGCTGTCTATGGCAGTAGTATAGCACATTACCACACTCTGTGTATATCTTTTCACAGACATTTCACCATATTTTCAGGGTGTTATAGATATACTTCAGGGAGTAACTGTTTTTCAGATGCGTTCACAAATGTTTGTATTCTGGCAATTCACTAGGCTTTTGAAAATATGTTTGAAGCGTTCTTGCCGGGTGAAAGGATAATTGGACTCGCACACGCCATACGCCTTTTAATCCTGAAACATGTTCACGCCGAATAAATTAAAATTTTCAACATTGCAGCAGTTAGATCGAGATTTAGATTGCGTCGGAAAAAAGGAATCGAGGGCGCATCTCACCACCCGAACTACTATGCTAAGCTTCTATCTATAAGGGAATACGTTTTTAAAAATAAACGCGACATGCACTCGTAGGCCTATTATATACTTCTACTTTATTAAACATTCATTGTAAATTTTGATATACCTCTATGTTCAGACCAACGTAGCCTATATTATTCTTTCATGTAATGGAAATTATGTGTAAAAGTGAAACCAAGTAGAAATTTCATACACGGTATATTGTAAAATTGACAGCAACGTCAATGCAGAGATATCACCAAAAGTAACCTTAGTTTTTAACAATAGGGATACGGCAACCCCTTCGATGGATCACATGCATTGTCTATGAATCTGGATATGTAATCATAAAACAAATAAAATTGAACTTGTATCATCTTCTTTACAATAATTATACGAGCTTGCCGCATTAGGTCATATGACATTTAGCGCATGCGTGCAGATTCTCAAGAAAATAAGCAAAGCAATAAGCCCCCTACATCCGATGACAAGCGTTCTGTCTCCCCAAATGATTCCCTCTTGCATGAGATTGCGACTGGCCTCCAAATAAAGTGTTGATGTTGTACGCGCGTGCATTGGATTATGTGGCATAGGTATATGCAATAAGATTCGTGCTTTCCTTGTGCCATTGATTTCCAGATACATAAATTTGCCAATTTGCTATACTCACCGATTGACAATGGACGGAAATTCAATCCAGTAAACTTTTAAATAGGAAATTATTAGAACATGATGAAGTGATAAAGAGGCGTGTGCTGCAGTGGACCTTACCTGTTCATTCATACATCATATGACATCATAGGCCGTCATAATCAAGTACGTGGCGTGTATGACGACGTCACAATCAATTACAGCATCACCCGATATAAACGGTTAAGAATCCGACACATTGTACGAATTGTATGTATTTACTATTTAATAAACATTCTGTTGAATATTTTGGAACTAATTTGATTGGCCGCTGTTAATGCCATATGTCCAGGGCCGGAGTATCCATTAGGGCATGATTAAGCGCGCAAGGCACTGTGCCTAAAGCCTACGAAATGTAGAGAGTGGATGGCTGCGACGGTAAGGTGGGGTGGGGTGAGTGCAAACGAAATTTTAAGAAGCTATGATAAAAGATTTTTCCTTATCTTCTTTGTTTCTTCATAGGGTGGGCTAAGAATCAATGTTCCGCAATGGGGCTTGTCCTACACATCTTATTTGATAGCTCTCTAAACCAAATTTTCATAACTATTTAATGGTCAGATTTTGTCAAAGTATTAAAAATAATTTCAATTTCAGTGCCCATTTGCAGGCCAAGAGAATGTTATTTAGAAACGCAGGAAATGGCATTTGAGAGCGTCTAGATGTCAACATTTTCTTGGGGATTGCCTTGTTGAGTTAATCTACTCAGTAGCGTGGCGAGGTGGTGGGTGGGGTGAAGGCAGATACATGGCTCATAGGCTGCGGGTGGCATTAAATTCCTACCCAGTAATTGTGACAAATAATGTAATAATTTAACAATCAACTAATGATCCATGTTTAACTCCTCAAATGCAGTGGAGGCCGTCTGACAGCATCCAGACTTCACATTTTTCTCGGGGAGGACCCAAGCACATTTGTGTTTGGCTCGAACACTCAATCATCCTCTGGTTAACAAGGGGGCCACGGGCCTACGAAACCCTTAATCTGACCCGGCATACGTCATTTTAGATATGTTTAAAATGCCATCTCAGCACATCTGAATTTCGAAATTTCCCGGAGAGCACCCCAAACACCTCATTTTGATGCATGAAATCACCACTGACCCAGCCTCCGATCCAGCCTTTGCCTAGGGCGCCATGACCCTTAGAGACGGCCCTGATCAAATGCAATTAAAACTAAAAGATATTAATACTGATTACTTTAAAGTGCGATATAAAAGTAGTCCACTGATGAATTTCTGTGATGGATATGCTCAGAATTTGTTGCTATAATGGCAAAATATAAAATTTACTTGCGATTATTTTCCTGTGACAGTGATTATAATATTAGATTGATACAAAGTTATTCATCTCCATCGTCTCGTTGACTGTTTTCCTTAGTAAGGTTCACCGTGTCTAGATGTTTACTTTCGTTCAAAATTTTTGGGGATTTGTGAAACTATATATTTTTGGAAAGTATTTAGTGTGACAATTACAAAAACCAATGTTTGCATTTGCGCAAAAATCTTCATGGCGGGCATCTTCGATTTCAAAATGGCCGCCATCTAAATTCTTCCAAACTCAATATGTCTGCTACCAAATGGCCCAAATTCATAATTTTGATCTCCATATCTGTGTTTTATGTGTCAAGGAATGCATTGATAACATTTATAATAAAGTTCAAGTAACAGGAATACTATTTTGGTAGATGATTTCCAATTTAATCTGTAAATTACGGGCATTATCTGCAAATTTTGCACCTTTTGCGATACCATTGGCATGTTGAAATTTTCTTTGACATCTAACACAGTCATCTCGTCTTGAAGATTTCGTCAAAGGCCAGTTCATACAATGCTATGTAAGAGAAGATATGGTCATGAAGAGAACGTAGTGCTTGCATTTCAGGATTTGTGTTGTTGTGGGAGAACTAAAGACATCAGTTTCAATCCATGCATCATCTATTCCGGAATTTCCAATAAATGTACCGGGAGCTCACAAGGTAGCCATGACAACATGCAGCTCGCCATGTCTAGGAATAACTTCACTGTTTAAATTGGTGTTAGCCCCTACCAACTGCACTGCTTTCTCGTGCAGAGCCATGCCAAAAGTAATGACAGTCAGATGGTCTTTACCGACTGCCATCTCCTTCAACGTGTGTGCTTGCTTAATTACAGTCATTAGTGTTAACCATTCATGGGCTAGTTCTGGGAGAAGAGGTAATGCACCAATATTGGTTACAGATCTACTTGCTGACAGGAGTGAGTTATGCCCAGCCCACCCAGGATCCAAACACATATATTTCTTGTTATCCATTCTCGCAACAACAGATGCTATAACCCAACCTATATGGGTCAGCTGAGGGGATTCTGCAACACCAGTTCCACTCGTCACAAAATTGCTTTGCATTCCAGGATGCACCTTTGGTTTGACACTGGGAAACATAGCTGTGTGTTGTGGTGCAATGGATACGCACCATGGTTAGAGGTGGCGCAATGGGTTTCTGAGTGTAGAAGCATTTTGATAGACAGCAACAATTGTTCCGTGTGTAGTGCCATCAACGGTGTCCTCAGCAAAGTCTGTGTTGTCCACAGCAAGGAAAACAAATGCCCATTTCTTTAGAACTGGTGGAACTTACAAATTATTAAATTGTCTCATGTTTTTGACAACTGCGTTTGCTATTGATGTTTCTAGAAGCATGGTACGATGGTAGGATACACTGCAGTTTTGTGCATAAAGAAGATTCACAATCTTCTTATTCCTTGTGCCATGGCGCACAGACAATGCCAATCCAAGAATCTGAGAATTTCCCCTTCTTTGCTGGGATCTGAATTTTTCAGAGTCAGCTTTGGGTTTGTATATCAATTGCCTATCAGATTTAAAACCAAACATAAGGATCTGACAAGATGTTAGTACTGCTCTGTCAATAAGACACTCCCTGGTTTTGCTTTCCAAACTATCCACAGGGCCCACCATTATCCATCGGATCAGTGTGTATAGTTCATATAGATTTCTAGAAACACAGAAAGAACAAAGCTGACCATAATTCATAGTAAATGTTGTGACGGTTTTTCGGATTAGCTGTGCTGCCGTGTAAATAGTCTGCATGCTTTCCATGCCACACGTGATCACAGAACCATATCTTTCTCACATACTTCTCACACGCGTCTAGAGAATACAGAATGGCACACATACGCCTGTCCAATTTTGTGACCGAAAATATGTCCATTATCTGTAAGCTCGTCTCCGGTACATACTGTTATCAAGCCAGTCATTACAATGGGAAATTTTCAAAACTAGTCTCTTGGTCTCCAAATGGATATTTCTCAAGACCAGTGCAGAAGCTGGTTTTGCCTAATATGAGGGGTAAAGGGTTACTATAATGCTTGAGTTGGTATTTACAAAGATTCTGTATTCTGCATAGCTTACAACAATACATATTTTCAACGGAATTTACAGAAATGGCCAATCTGGAAGTACAGATAAAACAACCTAATTTAAATGGCATACTTGCCCCTGGGGGCACCAACGCTAGTTAAGCTCCACCCACACATCGCTCATGTTGTGATCGACCGATCTCTGAACTCACTGACCATCAATTTCCAGAAAACTACACAGGTAGTCTGTTGAACATTTTGAAACTAATATGACTATGGCAGCAACAGCGTCCAGTCAAATTAGTTTCAAAATATTCAACAGCATGTTTATTAAATTGTAGAGACATACTATTCGTACAACGTGTCGGCCTATTAAGAGTTAAAGATGGGCCACATATAATCATTTATAACATAATGATTATAACATCATTATGCACGCCGCTTAGCTGATTATGACGTCATATGACGGCAGATTGATAGATGGATACTCTGGAAAGGTGAATTAATCTCGTAATTTTCTGTGATTGTTTGTTTAATTTGTTAGTATAACGAGAAACTGATTGCTCAATTAGCAAGATTTCAACATCTAGAAAACGTGAGTGGCCAGCAAGATTGAATAATTGTATATCAAACTGATTACGATTGTATTATAGGGTCGACATATCTACTCTGCATAGTGTTTAAGCCCTGTCGATATTAAAGTGTTGGTGACACGACTGGTACACCTTTGCATAAATAGATCACACATGTGTCAATATTTCAGAAACTACACACAGATTCGCATGCAGCATTCTAAGATAATAACAAAACAACTTTTGTTCAATATCTGACAGCCTGCCATCAACGTGCTGATCGATTCTCACCTGTATGTGACGTAACTCACGCTAATTTATTTGCTCAGATGGTTCTTATGAGGCGAAATTTATCACCATAGTTTCAATGAAAATTAGCCAAATTTGCGGGATTTTCAAATACCTCTTTGATAACCAATTTAAAAGAAATACCTGCGAGCAAGTAGGTTTTTTCAGGACCGGTCTACTGTCAAAGGATGTCAGCTACCAAACTGATCCATGCAGAACGTGGAATGTCATCCTACTCGACATCCTTGCGGATCTGGATGTTAAATGCCACAATGACCTTGAAATGTTGGCCAAGGTCACGATTGTAATCAACTCACTCTATTCACTTCTACCTTCCTTTAGAGATATGCCATGTTAGATATATCATTCCTTCTGAATAATTATATGTTCTATGGTGATATAGACTTAATGGGGCAATACTTAGATTAATCCTTTTAAGCATTTTAACCAGATTTCGCGTGTTATTTGTAAAATATGGACTGCTATGTTGAATATGTTCAAACATGTATGGAGTTGACATTTCTGCCAAAGCCAAATCGCTAACATCTTCCCGCCAAATTGGTTAAACTATTCAATGCTGTTCATATATGTTTGAACTGAAATTACGGGTTAAATTCATTAACTATGCAGAATTTCCAAGGACAGTACTAAGAACTAATTGTATTCAACATAAATACCATACTTCCACACAATATATTTAGCCTTTTGCGATTTATTTGCACAAACTAAAACGTATTTTCAACTGTTTCAATCCTTCAATTTGTTAATGTTACAACGCAGTACTTTCACAGACTATCAAGAGAAGCTGAAACAGAAATGATACTATCACTAAAAGGACTAATGTCAACAAGTATTAATTATCTTGGCATTGATAAGTTTCCTATTTCACCTGTTCTCTTGCACACGATGTATCCAGGAATGCCACATATTTTATAGTGACTACTGAAAACACCACCAATTATCAAAAAAGCACGAGTCACGCGACACATTGGCTTTCTCAAACTATGCGCACCAACCAAAGATTTATCAACTGTCCAAGTGCTGATATTTGCCATGGCTTCAAAACTCAGACCATGTGTAATACCTCGAAGTGAAAGTTGAAGCAAAAAAGTCTGATCACTACCATCCGATTCATAAACAAGTGTTTCCTTTATCCGGACACAGCTCCATTTCACAACGAATCCTGTGTACTTGTATTCAACATTGCAGGGAATGCCCAGCTTTATTTACAAGAACAGTGCATTTTGCAGCTTTTGCCAGACATACAGGCGAAAGTCATTCCCGTCTTTCCTGACCATGCAGCCGGTGGTGTCGTAACATGAAGAGTTTTGTCGTTTCGATGTTTCCAGCCATACTCAGAAAACGATGGTAGATCTAGTATGTGGGCATATTTTATCAACAAGTGTAGCATGAGTATGCTTCAAGTGCTACTCAAATGCGAGTCGAATTGCTGGATGCATTTTCATTTGTGCATATCTGAGCTTAGAAACTCATGGCCTCTTCATTCTGGTATGCTAACATATTGGTCTGCGCTAGCACCACACACCGCCTTTAGTAGACTCATGACATTATTAATTATTTCTTTCCATATTTGCTTCTCTCATGAATCTGCATAAATGATGCTGTGGCGTGCACACTGCTGTGTGTAATAAATGAGTCTTTACAAATTTGATATGGAAAGTTAGATGTATAATATCTGCAGCGATGCTATGTGGACAGGAATTAAGGACGGGGAATTTTTGATATTTCATGAATTGCAAGATAACTGTCTTACTCTGACTGCCAGATTGGGAAAGAGTGCTGCCTTGGATAGAAAAATTTGCAATGTCTTCCGATCCAATTACATATACAATATTTAAGAGTACGTCTGTTGTAAGTTTCTGGATAACATGTCGAGTGTCATGGCGGTGTAGTTGGTTATCATGCATATAACATCATAATCATTGCTACATGTTAACATCTACTCTGCGTGTTCTTCCCTTGCAGTATAAAGTGTATGAAGAATGGCATACTGATCCGCCTCTCCATGTGTAGTTATAAGGCATGGGATTGATTAAACACCGATGTTTGTGCCTTTAGCTGTTGCAGCTTTATCACCGAATGCACCAGCCAAGTACGACAGAATACACGAGTCCATATACTCAGTAGACGTCACAATGTTGTAGAATTTGTCATTATTTATGGAAACTGCAGAGAAACCATGTGGATCGGGAGCAGAAATCCGTGACTTCGTAGGTTTCCAGACGCGGTTTTTAATTCGATGTTGACTCCAACTTTCCTTCAAACTGATCTATTCATATCAGTCACTACAGTAATAAAGAAGGTTGTTGGAAGCTTTACTTACTTCGCCTGTTGCCATTGTGTCATGCAGTTTGTGTTTGTAGAATAATTACTATTTACGAATTAGATGCATAGCATCTATAACGACAACATTTTGCAATCTTCCTTGGGTAATCAATAGAGCACAAGTGATTCACTCTCTATCAATAGGGTTTAACAAAGCTTAGCTGTATGCCATCTGATTGTCGTTTGTGAACCGTGAAAGGGGACCCGAACTGCATTCATGTTCAACAATGGCATGGAATACACCAGCTTGCTCACCGCACGCTACATACAATCCGTGCCACTATTATCAAGTGTGAGGTCTGTGCTTTTCTGAAATAGCTTTGGTAACCTTTTACTCTTCATTTCTTGTACATGAAATGTGTTCAGCTTTGCAATTTTCGTTCCATGGACCACGGTCTGGGTAAGAGTTAAGTGTTTCCTGGAGGCCTGGGAATCAAAATGGATTAGATCATTCTGTAGTTAGTCGTCAGTAATTGCACCCGTGTCGATATTGATTAGGAGTGCTATGGGTCATTTAATGGACTGGTTTCACAACTACTATGACTTGTTTAATGTAAGTCTTTTCTCTGTTGTTGGTGGTTTTGCCACTACCATGGTGCGTCTGTGTCAGATCTTAAATGGAGCATAGTTTTTGCCCGAGCGACCGAGCCTTACTTGCAGCCGTGGTTGCTTCATGTCTATATACTTTGCTCGCGCCATAGCATTAAGTGGTATGTCATCCAAACCACCTTCTTCCTACGCATCTGCGTGACACGTCTGCTTTAACAACATGTCTGGTGGTATGCCGTTGTGGTTTCTCTCTGCCCGCCTCCATGCGGAAAGCCCATCCATAATTGCATTATGGATTAAATGCCCAATTGCTGGTAGCTGTTTCATTTCACGGAAGTGGAGAATGCTGGTCGAACGTCCGCTGGGAGATATAGTAACATGTTGTCAGCTCCTTTCCAATTTGTCTCCCGCTCACAGAAAAGAAATGTCTATATACTTTTCCCGCGCCATAACATTAAGTGGTATGTCATCCAAACCAACTTCTTCCTACGCATCTGCGTGACACGTCTGCCTTAACAACATGTCTGGTGGTATGCCGTTGTGGTTTCTCTCTGCCCGCCTCCATGCGGAAAGCCCATCCATAATTGCATTATGGACTAAATGCCCAGTTGCTGGTAGCTGTTTCATTTCAAGGAAGTAGAGAATGCTGGCCAAACGTTCGCTGGGAGATATAGTAACATGTTGTCAGCTCCTTTCCAATTTGTCTCCCGCTCACAGAAAAGAAATCTCTGTAATTTATCATCCATCAAACCTATTAACCATACGATGACGATTGGGTTATTAATTGAGACTGTTGTCAAAGGAATGTATGGACGATTGTCGCTCATCTATGTTAGCTTGTGTACCACCTAGCGTATCTAAATGCTAATTTATCATTATATTCTTTGTTACAAACTATCTTAGGACATGCTCAGTATCACAATCACACACAAATCTGCCATTTTCTTGTAACCACCCTTCGAATGCCGCTAATTGCATTGAGTGACATAGTAAATGTCCACCCGATCGAGTTTTGCCACAGATACTACACATCTTTGTGCAATCAAATTCTTGTGTGGACGAGCGTGTTTTGATTTCACTACTGGCTGCAAGAGATAGACCCTTTGATTTCTGTAAATGTTACTGCCTTATTGCCACACGCATATTGCGTTTTTGTCGTGTGTATGCATTGCAACGCATGTGATGTATCTTTGGTATCTTGTTTTCTAACCACGTGATGCAATTTTTATAATATGCAAGGCGTTTGTCAGCTTGTCAGATATGCATTGCCTTTATAAGTTTCTCTGTAGATTTAATATTATCTAGAGGTTCAGTTTCGCGTCGAGTCTGACGTAGTACATATTTTTTCATAATCGGTCTTTGGTTTGGCGTATGGATACTGTCTTGTCTTTGCATCAGCCTGTGGAATCCATTGATCGTTTCATGGCAATTTAAAACAGGAACATACACACGTATCAATGAGAATGGCAGTAACAAACATCAAAACCAAATTCCTCAGCATGTATTAGTGGGGTATCCACTATCCAGTAACATTGCGTCTATTTCCTTTACAATATTTAAAATTTTTATTTTCATCTAAGCTAAATAAATTGTCCTATGTTGAATACGAGCATAACAATATATATATTCTGTAATTCAGATGACATGACGCGTTAAAGAATGGCGCTTACATCTGATTTTCAAGGCAGATATACACGACCTTTAACATTCAGATCTGCAAAGATGTCTAGTGAGATAGTACACTCCATGGTTCAAGGATCATTTTGGTATATGCCATCCATTGACAGCAGATCAGTCCCAAAAATCCACAGTTTGGGCACCATGTTCCCCGGGTAAATTCAGTCTGTTTAATAAAAAAAGAAAAATGTACGAACGTATTCAGCTGGAAAAACAGTACTAGAACCGGCCACAAATATCACGTTTACTAAAGGTAATTTCGCCGACACCGCTTTCGATATCTACCTTGATTCTTATTCAGGGATCTGTTAGCCGGCGCTGGAGTTGGCTTATCGAGTGCCGAATTTGAAAAAGTTGAATTCAGAATTCTCGTTTTGCGCATTTTCAAATTGGCATTTCTTGCTTATTTCTTACTGTATGCTCGCACGATTCATATATGCAAGACGGATTTTGATTGTGTTTCAAATATATTGTATGAATGGCTATTAAAATTATGTTTGCATACAGACTTTAAAGTCATGTGGTGCTATTACTTACGAATATCCAATGAATGCACATACTACCCTGGCTGCATTATCATCGAATCCGTCATCGCATACTGTTCCCCACACAGCATCATATCTCACTTCAACTCGACCGTGATATGGATATTCTCCGTTAACCAATCTCACAGGATTTATTTGTCGTTGACCTGTAATGAAATGAATATGGATGCTACATTCATATTCTCATGCTGATATATAAACCTGTCTGAATGTACTTATTTATCGCTTTGATCCCGAAAACGCAAACACCATATGGCCTTGATTATGCTGATGGATCGTTTGAAACTAATTGAATAAGATGATGTCCAATTATTTTGAAATAGAGAATCTGTGAATTCAGGATTTAAATGGTTACGAATGTGTGCTCTCTATCAGAAAAATACTATATATATATATATATATATATATATATATATATATATATATATATATATATATATATATATATATATATATATATATATATATATATATATATATATATATATATATATATATATATATATATATATATGTGTGTGTGTGTGTGTGTGTGTGTGTGTGTGTGTGTGTGTGTGTGTGTGTGTGTGTGTGTGTGTGTGTGTGTGTGTGTGTGTATGTGCATGCGTGCGTGTGTGCGTGCGTGCGTGCGTGCGTGCGAGAGTGCGAGCGTGCGTGCGTGCGTGTGTGTATGATTACTTTATTCTGCAGCTGTAGTAGTAGAAACATCCGAGTAGGGCGAATTCTAAGGCTCTCTGTGCTGGTGTTTCTTCTGGCATCTTTAGCACATGGCCAAACATGGAACATCTTTGCTGGGCGACTTTTACAGACAGCGGCGACGTATCACGCAACTTGCAAAGTGCATCATTGGAAAGTATGCTGTCTGGCCATCGGTGTCCAGTGATGGTGTGTAGGTGTTTGCGGTGGCAGCCATCGAGTTTGTCTAGAGCTGCCTTTGGAGCTGCCCAGCTGTTACAGTTATAGAGCATCAAGTATACGCACGTTGCATTGTATAAACGTAGACTCTTTATCAAGGGCATCTTTGATCTACGAATCCATAGCTTCCAGAAGGACTGGAAAGCTATGTTCCCCATGACGTTGCGTGCAGAAATGTCAGCAGTCCCAGGATTTTACTTTTCCTCCATGGTTCGCCGCCACGAAGTGGGTCATCATATTCTATAGTTTCATGTTTTGTCGATAGGTATATGTGGGTGAACTCTGTTTTGGATTCATTCATAAAGAGGTTCTCATTTTTCAGTTTGCTTGCAGCTATTGGGAGAAGTTCGTCAATGGGTTTCTTTTCCTAGTATATGAAGTCCACATCGTCGGCATATTACATCTCTATCGGCATGCCAGGTATTGACACTGGCGGGGGTGGGTGGGTGGGTGGTCTTGTTGAACTTTCCCGCACATATTTCAATGCGGCAGCAAGGTAGCAGGTGAATAGCATCTGAGGTAGACCATCTCCCTTTGGGGAGCCGATTGATGTCTCAAACTCTACAGACTTCACTGACTTGACTCGTACTCTCAGCTTGGTGTCTGCAAGTAGAACGGAACCTCGCTAGAAATGTGCGGGGTATTGCTAGAAATGTGCGGTGCATTGTTAAAAATGTGCAGGGTATTGTTAGAAATGTGCGGGGTATTGTTAGATGCAGGGTATTGTTAGAAATTTGCGAGGTATTGCTAGAAATGTGCGGGGTATTGTTAGAAATGTGCGGGCTATTGTTGAAAATATGCATGGTATTGTTAGAAATGTGAGGGGTATTGCTAGAAATGTGCGGGATAATGTTAGAAATGTGTGGTGTATTGCTAGAAATGTACAGGGTATTGCTAGAAATAGGCGGAACATAGATAGAAATTTGCTGGGTATAGTTAGAAATGGGCGGGGTAATGCTAGAAATGGGCGGAGCTTAGATAGAAATGGCCAGGATATTGCTACAAATGTTCGTGGTATAGCGATAAATGGGCGGGTATAGCTAGAAATGGGCGGGGCAAAGCTAGAAATGGGCGGAGCTTAGCTGGAAATGTATTCCTCTATCAATAGTGGTTATCACAAAGCGTTAAAGGACGTGATGTATAATAACATGCTGCTGGACATTCGTGTATAGATTTCTAGCTAATATGTACCCAATCTTTTCTGGGTGCTGGGATCGATTTATATGTTTTGAACCCTGACATCCCAGAATCCGATTTTCGAGGTAAATTATACAGCTAAGCTGTTGAATATTTTAAAACTAATTTGACTTGGGGGGTCGTTGATGCCTATGACAGCAAGACACTCTAGTCAAATTATTTTCAAAAAATACATTGGAATGTCTATTAAATAGTAAATCCATCAAAGATATACAATGTGTGCACCCGAGAAACTGTTCATTGTTCAAGCATTGTTGAGCTAGATACGTCGCTAGCATATTGTGTCATCATTCAACAACTTACATGTGACGTAATATACCTTTCCATTTGTGCTATGCCCCTCCCATCTCTAGCTAAGCTCCGCTCACTCTAGATCGTGGTGGGCTCGATGGATCTCTGAACTCCCTGACTATGAATTTCCAGAAAAATATACAGGTAAGCTGTTAAATATTTTGAAACTAATTTGACTGGGCACTGTTGCTGCCTATGGCAGCAACAGCGTCCAGTCAAATTAGTTTCAAAATATTCAACAGTATATTTATTAAATAGTAGAGACATACAACTTGTACAACGTGTCAGACTATTAAGAGGTAAATAATCATTTGTGACGTAATGATTATGACGTCATCCTACACGCCGCTTAGCTAATTATGACGTCATATGACGTCATAGTTCTGGAAATGTCCATTGAGTTTGAGTGACAGATCATATCCCGTTATCCATCCACCACGAGTATCAGGGTGTATACTATAATTTTACGCGTTCCATCCCGTGCGATGTCAAAGCCGGTCAATAACATTGTCAAAAGGTATTTAATACAGTATTCTGATATATCGCACCATCACGTGGGTACCTAGAGTACAGCTCAGAAATAACTTAACAAGTATCCAAAACAAAGTGAAATGCTGGATATTTTGAACATAATTGGATTGGAAGACATTGCTGCCTAAAACAGATGGAATATAAAGCAATTAATTTAACCATTTAGGTACAAATTTGATCAAGAAAAATCAAAATATTTCCTAATTGAACGTCCATTAACAGGCCAAGAGAAAAGAATTTTTGAAAATTTAACACTGGAATGGTTAGCGAGCAGTCATTGCGGTGGTAATTTTTTTTTTAAATAGTCTTCTCTTGGCCAGCACATGGACTTCCGGTCAAGACCATTGCAATGAAAGGATGTTCGACCCTTTCTGGATTTTTCTTTAAATCAGATTTTTTAGAATGTCTTTTAAATCAAGACGAAAGATTGAAAATTCTAGTTTCCTGAACGCAATTTCCTGCGGTGAAAATGCTTACATATAAACACCCAGAGCTTACGGGGAAATAATCACCAATGTGCTAGAATTCACATTGAGTTATCTCCCTTACTCAATAAAATTTACTAAGGGACCAAAAGCTGACGGTTTCTTTGGTACGCTGTGTTACAGACATCCGTCTCGCGCTGGCCACATACCAGCATATATTGGACCACAAAGCAAGCGGTCCTTATAAACAGATTTTACTGTGTATGTTCTAGAAGGAGTTTCATTGCATTCTATTTAACTGTTAAATTATAATAGCTAACAACTGACTATTCCAATTCTGATGACTCACGGATAAACATGTTAAAATCGAATCGATGTTCTTTTTATTATTGCCTGTATAATCACGCACACACACACATGCACAGAGTGAGAGAGAGAGAGAGAGAGAGAGAGGAGGAAGAGAGAGAGAGAGAGAGAGAGAGAGAGAGTAGGGATGGATGGAGGGGTGGTGGTATGGATGTGTTTGTGTGTGCGTGTGTGTGGGTCTCTCTCTCTCTCTCTCTCTGTGTGTGTGTGTGTGCGTGCGTGCGTGCGTGCGTGCGTGTGTGCGTGCGTGCGTGCGTGCGTGCGTGCGTGCGTGCGCGTGCGTGCATGCATGCGTACGTGCGTGTGTGTATGCATGTGCTGCACCTTTTGCATTTGGTTATTTTATAGCTTTTGAGATACAAAATTTCTATGGACAAAGCCATTCATCGGCCACAAAATCTCTCAAAGATGCAATTTCAAAATGGCCAGCAAATGGTTGATATTGATGGCTCTAATGGTGTATCACGTATAACATGCGATCGAATACTTACATAATGCTTGCATTTTCAGAAGCTGGACGGCATAATACTAACTATACACCTGTGCAAAAGTTAAGCACCAGCAAAAACAATAGAACGTAGAAACATGATGGTACAACTAGGCTGCCATACTTTTTGTCCCCGCGTTAGCTGACATAATTCCAAGTACGAAATGCACATGCATGCATGACTTCACGCCGCTTGATGTCCGTGCGTGGCGGGAAACAGCACACGTGTTCAGTTATGTAAAAGTCCAGTTTGAGGTGTAGAACATTACATACAGATTTAGGCGACAAGATTAGGAATTTTGTGTTCATGACCGTGGTTTATTTGTACGGAGAGAATTAGCTCTTGATTGTGAACCGCTATGGCAAGACGAAGGTTAAGTGATCGTGTGAAATGGCAAATCATAGGCATGCATACCACTGGTATGTCATGCAGAGAGATTGGCAGACAGCTGAACATTAACCATACTGTAATCAGTCGTTTGATTGCAAAACATGGGCAAACTAACGAGGTGAAGGACAGGCCTAGATCTGGAAGACCGAAGAAGACTACTGCCCGTGATGATCGAGCCCTAGTACGCCTTGTTAGGAGATCTCCATTCACCAACAGCAGAGTGCTCAGCCAGCAATGGGAAACGCTCAATAGAGTGTCAATGTCTACCGTCAAAAGGAGACTGTATGCTGCTGGCATGAAAGCTAGGAGACCTGTCAGACGTCCTCTCCTCACTGCACACCACAAAGAGGAGCGTCTGAGGTGGTGCAACGAAAGAAGACACTGGAACATGAGATCCTGGAGACGGGTACACTGGTCCGATGAAAGTCGGTTGCTGCTTCATGCCACAGATGGTCGAACTCGTGTATGGAGGTCCAGACGCACGGCGTACGACCAACGTAACATCATGGAAGAAGTTCCATTTGGTGGAGGTTCCGTTATGATATGGGGGTGCATCTCATTTGATTGTAAGCTGAATCTGTTGACTGTACCTGGAACACTAAATGGACAAAGATATCAAGATTCCATACTGGATAGAGTTGTGGTCCCTCATTTTGTAAATCATGCACCTGGAACCCACCCTATATTCATGGATGACAACGCCCGACCACATCGTGCTAGAGCTGTGCATGAATACCTCCGCCAGAATGCCATCGAAACCCTACCATGGCCAGCAAGGAGCCCTGACATGAACCCTATTGAGCATATCTGGGACATTCTGGGAAGCATGGTGAGAAGGAGGGATCCTCCTGTGCAGAACCTACAGGAATTAACAGACGCACTCCATCTTGAATGGCAACGAATACCACAATGGCGTATCAGTCGGTTGGTGACCAGCATGAGACGTCGTGTCCAGGCCGTCATCCAGGCACAAGGTGGATATACCCGGTATTAATAATGACAGTCTCAAACTCGTGCACAGATGTTAAACTTCGTTTTCAGACACCATTAATGACAATCTAGCCACGTGTGTCAACTGTAGGGCAATAGTTGTCAGTTGTGTCAACGTAACCATATTCAGGCCTCGTTTTCAAGTTCAAACAAAAACATACAGTGTTTCCCCACCATCATAATCAGCATTCCTCTAGTTGCATTATTACCTCTTGCACTAAGATGGATGGGTACATAAATGTTTATGCTATTGCTTTCTTCATAGCACATGAATATACCCTCGCATGTGCGTAAAAATAGGGTGGTGCTTAACTTTTGCACAGGTGTATATATACTACAGATCACCGAGAGATTCTTTGATCTTTCATACAGGCGAAGATTCGCAAATTCCGGAGATCCAGGTTTTGTTGTTTACTTACATTTAACCCATGCTCGCCGCTCGTCATAAAATCCGTTATATTATATTCTATTCCCCGCGTAAATGTACAACGTGCACCCCAATTATCACAGATGACAAATTAAAAGGCAACGGTGCAACTGTTTAGGCCTACAGTGTATCCCATAGATAAGTTAAACATTTTCCAAAACACCCCCCCACCCCACCCACAAACCATGTTAGTTAGCCTTAGGCAGCAATGTCTTCCAATCCAATTATGTTCAAAATATTCAACAGTACCTTTTATTTTGTTTTGCAAATATGTTAAGTTATTTCTAACTAGCCTCGCGTTCCGTAAGGAAACCGCTCCAGAAGGCTCTGCGCGTGCAAAATCGGCTTTTCTCGTTTTGTATATTTTATGACATGGTTAATGCGAAAACAGCAGATTGTCAATAGTTTGCGGGTTAGCAAAACGTTTTGAATTGTTTTCTCTATGGAACGCAATGCACTGTACTATCCTTTATCGAATAACAACGTCGGGCAAAATAGTGGTAATACTGTATTACGTAGAAGCCTGCATCCTGAATCCGTGATCCGATAGTGAAATGGATTCAAAAAGATAAATACATATTTCACATACGCATGTGTTGTCGGCTTAAAGAAAACTCATTCGTTTGCCAATGTATCATATAAGACTTAGATAGGCCTACCCAATCAAACCTCATAAATTATCAGTTTACTTGCTAGGCGTATGCGCCATTAAAATTTAATACAACCTATTTCTAGATTTTAATTGCAAAACATTGCAACGATTCATATATTCACGGCGACCAGATTGAAAATATCATTATTTTGAAAATTATTTGTCAATAACGTCGATCCTCCTGGATATATCTGGACCAGCCTTGGGTGGAACGTTGTCCATGAGGTTTCGAAGACATTTGATAAATCTGGTATCGACAGGTAAAAGGCCCAGTCTCAATTGTCAATTTATTGTTCTGAAGTGAGAAGATGTAATGATGACCCTAACAGATATTTATCAAATTGAAGCTCGTATACAGTAATCAATCTGCGGATATATGCCTACATTCCCTGTAGGGTTAGCGCATGTAGCGTAGCAAAAGTATGTCTGTATGACCTCAGTGTTACCTCTGCGCGCCCTACTTTTCACGCTTCATCCGCAGCTACCGAGAATCTATTGAACCTGTTTCAAAAACATATTATAATTGAGTCTCTGTTTCTGGTGGAAGGAGCGATTTTCAGCCAAAGTGTTTAACATACATCGACAGAGTCTTTAAGCAAATTGAAATTTTTGCTCAGTGAATGACCATTTGCGGTTTAACGGTTAAATGGTTAATGGTCAGGAAAATCTAAATCTTTATTTAGTCAGTGTCCATTTGCAAGCCAAGAAAACACTATTTTTGAAAATGTATCACCGGAATGACTGCCTCGGTATCGATTATCGAGCCAGTCATTCCGGTGGTAAATTCTTTAAAATAGTCTTCTCTTGGCCTGCAAATGGACAATCAATAAGTACATATTTTAATTTTTTGAACAAATTTCGTCATTAAAGGGTTAACGGGCAAATGTATCTAAATCTTTGCTTAGCCGGTGCCCATTTGCAGAGTTTATAATTTTTTAACCTATCTTATATCCACTTGTGATTTATAATGGTAAAACCAGCCAATACTTCAGCTGCAGTTGTCTTGAGGACTGTCCGTTTGCAGGCTTCCAAAAAAACTATACAGGTAAGCCCAGTCAAATTAGTTTCAAAATATTCAACAGCATGTTTATTAAATAGCAAAGAATTACAAATACAATTCATGCAACGTGTCGAAATATTTAACATTTGATGACGGTCTACATGGAACCATTTGTGACGTAATGATTGTGACGTCATCACACACGCGCTGAGATGAGTATGACGCCATACGAGGTCGGATGATGGATGGATACTCTGGAAAGGTGAATTATCATGACCCACTACCATAGTATAGCACTCTCCATACTATGTTAACTCTTTCACGGCGAAGCCAGCTACAACGGCCTCTGAAAAAGGATTGATGAATGTCGTTTTGCAGGCCAAGAGAACACAGTTTTTGAAAATTTACCTTTGGAATGATTGGCTCGATAAAGAAAGAAGGAAACTGAGGTTTTAAGTGCTAAATGCTAATACATTTGCCCATCTATGAAGGCTGCCATATTATGCTATTAAGCCAATCAGAATAAGTATATGGTGCATTTTCAACCAATCAGAATACGTAGATGATGTCTGCTTCTGATTAAACACCCAGTTATGTATGTCGGATCTACAGCCTGGCTATGTGGTGTAAACATAACTCCACATGTATGCTGTTGAATATTTTGACACTACTTCGACTGCAAGTTGTTGCTGCTTTAGATGCATGGTATGTATTGCATCATAAAGAATGCGTTGTATCTGCATTTATATAACATCACACATTATCACTTAAGGAGACATAATGGCCGCGTACACAGACTAACACAAATGTGATGTTCAAATGGAAATTATTGCGATTCAAACAAAAACATGCGCACAACAGCATGTTTGAGGTATGATTATTATTCCTTTGAATCTCAGAATGGTGAGAGTAATGTTATGATTTGCAGCAGTTTAACCCACAATATTACAGTGACAGTCAAAAGTGGTAGAGTGCCCACCAACCATTGAAGAGCCACAATAGTCTAGACACATATGAGAAATGAGCCGTTGATTAGTTGTCATTCGCTTTGGGATATCATGTCCTAAGATGATAGATTATCCACGTGCCTTCTTTTGTTTAACGTCTTCATTGAATTGAGTATAATAAAAATATAAAAAACATATGGTTGAATAGAATTACAATAATAACATTGGTCTACTGCTTGATAACATTGAAGAATTACCTAATTAATACAACTGAGAAGCACGTCTATTGAACAGAATTGTTTTACACATAGGTGGCCTCAGTATGAGTTAGCGTCAGTACCCGGTACAACCTATATGCAGTAGACAGAATCCGATGAAAGACGCAGATAAGCAATGGCATGGCATTTTAACACAATGATCACAACTATTAAACCACCAAAGATGTTTTGCGTTTTAGTAAATATTCGGTTGAATATGTTGAAGCTAATACTTTGACTGGAAGCTGTTGCTGTCTACGGGGAAATTCCGTGTTCATGGTGTTAATAAAAAGCTATCATAGTCGTGCAAATGAAGCCACTGTTTGGCATGTGGAATATTATATTACATAATAAAGCTTGCTTAAAATTCAATAGTAACTAATGTATCACTTTACTAATCGATCGTGACGAAGCCTAACCAATATTCTCTATCATTTATAATCATAATTTATTATATAAAAAAGGCTTGTAGCCCATTCCATATTAACAATATGAATCCGCTTACCAATGCGGCGAAGTATTTTCATTGGTTGATAGATAGGGATTGTAATTTTATATTGACCAATCAGAATACGGAAAGTCCTCGCGGCAATGGCTATCACAATGCCGAAGTTGAACGCTAGTGACGCGCATTATGTCGTAACAATACTTTTTGCCAACGCGCATACCATGAGCTAGTTGTCAGGATGTGATTAGCCGTGCCAATTGATAGATCTAAACTACGGTTTCAGGGATAGACGTTATGTCAAACTTCCAGTTTACCTGATAATTAGAATCTCACCCCGGGTTCCGTTTAATATCACTATCGTCAGCCGGCTTTGAAAATCATCACATTGCACTCGCTAAGTCACGTTCACATTTCCAACTTGTTTAGGGCTGCGTTCGATCAGGATATTTAAACCCGACACATTGTCTTGAGTGATAACCAGATATAAATGTTTCTAAATATTCAAACACAATGTTTATCTAAGTCAGGTAAAATAATTGTTGAAATAATAATTTAATTCAAAATCAAACTGTGCTTCAGTCAACAAGGCATTTGCATGATAATACATACCAATTCTAATTCACCTTTCCAGAGAATCCACCCATCATATGACATCATAATCAACTACACGACGATGTGTAGAATGACATCATAATGAATGACGTCATGAATGATGTCGATAAGTACGTCAAGAGCGCATATTTGAAGACGGTCTATGCACTGTCGTACAAATTGTATGCCTTTACTATTTAATAAACATTCCGTTGACTATTTTGAAACTAATTTGACTGGACGCTGTTGCTGCCATAGGCCGCAACAGCACCCAATCAAATTAGTTACAAAATATTCAACAACTTCCCTGCATAGTTTTCAGGAAATTGATAGTTAGAGCATTCGAGGATCAATCAACCCCAGCACGGCGAGGTGTGGGTGGAGCTTAGCTAGAGATGGGCGGGGCATAGCTGAAACCGGAAAGGTCCATTACTGGCCATCCACAAACATATATGTTAGGTTTCGATATTAATTTGTCTGATTCAGCTAATAGATCTTTCCCTTTTTTACTATGTCCCGCATATCTCAATCTAAGCTCCAGCCACACCACGCCCGTGTTGGGATTCAGCAATCTCTGAATTCCCTGACTATCAATTTCCAGAAAACTATGCATGTAAGCTGTTGAATATTTCGCAATTAATTAGACTGGGCGCTGTCGCTGCCTATCAGTATGTTTATTAAATAGTAAAGACATGCAATTCGTACAACCTGTCGCACTATTAAGAGTTAAAAACGGGCCACATATAATCATTTATGATGCAAAGATTATGATGTTATCCTACACGCCACTTAGCTGGTTATGACGTCATATGACGTCAGATGATAGATGGATTCTCTGGAAAGGTGAATTGCATTTCGCCATTGCTTGCTGTATTAAATGGTGCGGTGCGGTTCCTTTTGAAACTTTTCTAATAAATATCAAAACTTATTTCATCAATAAATTTGGTTCCGCGTTACATGGAAGAATGCATATTATTCTAAGTATATGGGCTTAAACGACTTTCCCTCTGACGATTTCCAACACAATGCACATTTACAGTTTATCCGTCCTTCATATGATGTCATAAACAACTACGTGACGCGTATGATGACGTCCTAATAAATTTCATAATGAATTACTCGATTTAGTCCATTTTAAACGCTTAATAGGCCGACACTTTGTACGAATTGTATGTCTTTGCTATTTAATAAACATTCTGTTGAATATTTTGAAATTAATTTGTGCGCCGGTACCCAGTCTAATTAGTTTCAAAATATGCAACAGCTTACATGTATAGATGTATGCAAATTGATATTGGTGAAGTTCAGGGATCGATCGATCCCAAAACAGGCGAATGTGGGTGGAGCTTAGCTAGAGATGGGCGGGGCATAGCTTAAACTGGAATGATCCATTGGCAGCAATGTGCTGTAATAAGGATGCATGTGCCGGATATTTCAATATCATATAACAATAAGAAATGTATGGATTCGATTTGCCAACCATCTATCTAACTTATGATCAAAATACCTCACATATTAGCTGACGAAACAAGCAGATGATGTCCGCCATGAAAGGGGAAACTCTCCGATAATGACCATCTGAATTGAATGCCTTTTGCCTGAAAACAGATCCCTCATGGAGTAGATGCAGGCATCCTGGGGACAGGCGCTGCGGGGAATAAATGTCCCACTTATTTCCATACACACAGCGGTTTTAAAAGATCATGTCTGATCGTTTTAGAAGCCTGTGAATAGACTAATGGGTTTAATGCACTGTTAGAAAAAGCAACATATGATTCTGTATTGTATATGATATAGTGAAATGAATACTTTAGTGCATTGAAATAGTCGTGTGAACCATCGTGAAACAGAGCAGGAGCCCAAGCCCCAAAAAATAATACTAAAACAATTGTCAGTGCCCTGGCGTCAGTGTTCCTGCGTTCTTGTCTTAGACCCACTTCTATTTTTATTTCGGATACTTTAAAATGTTTATATGAAAGAAACAAATTGTGACAAATGGAATTAGAATCAAAACAGAATTAAGGACGATATCCTTTGTGCGATAGTTAGCATGTAACTCACAACTATATACTAACCGATCTCGATAATAGAAAGGAATGTGTGAGTAGATGGCAATAAGTGGCGTCATCAAAGCATAACACACAATTGTGAACAGAAACATATACGAAGCATGAGTCCCACGGTTACCCGACTCCTAGCTTGGAGCGGGTAGCAAAGCTGATAAAACCGCATCATTGGGAAGAACACCAAATGATATGTGCTGGAAGAACATGATGCAGCAGATAAATACATGATTGTAGGACACAGAAACCCACTTCCAGGTTTAGACATAATCGGAAAAAGGAAGATTGGATAAAATAATGTGCATATACAGGTGATTAAATCTGACACACATAAACTGCGGACGAGCATGAAGAGAGGTGATTGATATCTCTTTGCTTTAATCAGATAAGTAAGAAGCACTGCGTTGAGCATCGTCTCTATGGCAAACAGACCTATTGGTGCCTCATAGTAAAGAAAATGTGGAATAGTTTCATACCTTGTGAGAAAACTGTCATATGGAGTTATCTCTATATTGTGTCTGCATACCTGAAATATATGTTGAGTGGCATTCATGTTGATGAGCATAGATAACGAAACTTTATCATCAACATTATTCGTGTTCTAATCTGACACTTAGGCTTGTAGAATATTGATATACATTTCTACAACATATATACGATTATGTCTAAGTGATATCTTTCTAGCTGTTTACTATATATATATTCGTTTGAGAAAGAAGCGACCGACACTGTGACATAGTAAACAGCTAGAAAGATATCACTTCAAGTTCACGTTTATTTACACGCCCGGTCATATCGTGACATATGCAATGTACAATAATGTGCATACGCACTAACTGTTGGACTATTAGTCAATTCCATTTCCAGCATTATTTGTATAATTTTCAGAAATCATCATCATCATCATCATCATCATCATTTGGTCATCATCATCATCATCATCATCATCATCATCATCATCATCAGTATGTACGTCTTACCGTCCACTTCATTGTAACATTGTAGCATATTTAAACATATAGAGTACACATGGTAAAATATAAACAGTATAATATAAGCTTGTATTAACTTACACGATATCATAACATGTACATTTAATTCTGTGTCTTTACTGAATCCTTGTTCGGGATACTTAACTGAAGAAAGCTCCGCGCTACGACTCATTTATTTGGTTCTCTGTAAAATTGCTGCAAGTGGTGAAGTTCTGAAGGGGCCATGCATTTTCAATCATCCCCATGTCGTATTTATAGATTGGAGAACATATTTTATTGATAATTGATTAAAACTTACTGCATTGGACTCACTACTATATTTGCTTCATACGTCATCTCTGGTGTCCATACATTGCATTCTTTGATCCGCGTCAACATGTTTCCTTTCACTCTCTGTATGCATATTGTCACATTCGCCAGTGAGTCGCAAATCCCGCATCGTCTCGATTGAGTACTTTATTGTGCAGTTTCCTTCAATTGCTTCCACGGGCCTGATAAATCCGTTGAATTGATTTTACGCGTCTGAGTTCAAAATTTCGTCTTGCATGTAGCGACGAATATGTTGTTAGTAATGTTTCATCCTGTATCTTTGTTAGGACACTAACGTTTTGATTAATGATGGCCCGTTATCATGGAGCTCATTTACATGCAGACATGTAGACCATAGCTCTATGCTTATATTGCGCATTGTCTCCATCGATAGCACATGCCCATTGACAAAACGCTTCCTAATATTATTATTATTATTATTATTATTATTATTATTATTATTATTATTATTGTTGGTGTTGGTGTTGGTGTTGGTGTTGGTGTTGTGTTTGTTGTTGTTGTTGTTGTTGTTGTTCTTTTTCTTGTTGCTTTTTGATTGTTGATCTTGTTGTTGTTGATTTTGTTGTTGAAGTAGTAGTAGTAGTAGTAGTAGTAGTAGTAGTAGTAGTAGTAGTAGTAGTAGTAGGGGTAGTAGTAGTTGTTGTTGTTGTTGTTTTGTTGTTGTTGTTTTGTTGATGCTGTTGTCATAGACATCGTTACCACAGCAATACGTGGTACCATAGCGCGGGGCAGCACAGGAAAGCTCAGCATAACACAGTGTGACAGTTCGTGGCGCGGCAGGCCATGACACAGCATAGCACAGCACAGCACAGTACAACACAACACAACACAACACTACACAGCACAATGTAACACACCATAGGGCAGGGTAGTACAGTAGAGGGCAGCGCAGTACCGGGTGTGGCAGGGCAGGGCAGGGCAGAAAAATGTATGGCATGGCAGGGCAGGGTAGGGCAGAGCATGGCAGGGCATTACAGTGCAGCACATATCACAGCACAGCACATCGCAGCCAAGCCCAGCATAGCACAGCACAGTCAAAACAATACAGCACAGCACAGTACAGGCAAAGCAACACAGCACAATTTAGCACAACACTGCACTACAAAATAAGGTGTGAGATGACAGTTTGCAGAGGAGGAAAATCAATTTGCCCCCAAAACAATACTTAGTATTAGTGTGCTAGTATGTCTGCATTATAAGCAGTATATGTATTAAGATGGCTACATGTCATATATCAACAAACCATTAACGACAGACATATGGCACAGTGAATATTATTTTTCATTTTTGATCATATACAACTTGATTTGCGTTTTCAAAAAGTGAGATAAGCTTGTGCTAACAATGAAGAGAAAGAACCAGCACTCATTACGTAACGTGGAAGCCATAGAGGTGCTATTCTACGAGAGGGAATTCAAGTACCTACTTCATAATCATAAACAGTCAAGCCTTTTAGAATCTAAATCTATATATGAGTATTTTATTTCAACTACTCGAAATGAAAAGCAAATATTACGCGTATTGGTACGCACGTAGCATGTTTGCAAAATATCAACTTAAGTGTTTGCCAGTAAGTTTCTAATTACAACATTTCACAATTTCGCAATGCTATGTGTTAAAATTTCTCTTCATGGTTAGGGTGAGACTGTTTTCCCATCCGCCATAGAATAGATCCATAGCCATGTGTAAGTAAAGCCACATTTAAATGAGTTAAACATTACCAGCTAGGGCTACTACAGTACTGGCAGTAAGATATTTAAAGAGACACTTTGGTGTAGCATTCACTCATGAAAAGTGATATCTTAAATTTAAATAATTAAAACTTGAAAGAAATAACCGTGACTGATTTTCCTCTTAGCAAGTGCATTACTTAACATATCCACGGCGTGTTCAAGACCTTTGTTTACATATGAGCGTTCAATGTCTATTTGTGCTATGTTGTTTAATCCTTCTTGAGACGTGGTGCATCACAGGTATGTCTTCATTCTGTGCAAGTTCTGTTGCACATCGGGGTGCTGGAATTACTACAAACATGTGTAATACTTTCGACAGGTCGCGAAGCATTTGCATGATGTCAGCCTGAAACGTGATGTCATAAAATTAGATGCTTTTGAGAGGTTTACTGATAAGTTTTCTGCTGTAAAATTGCGGAAAAAAGCAGTCAAGTAGATCCCTGTCCAGTTCTAGAAAGAGCGGACAACATCAAATCTTTTCATTTCGCTGCTCCATCATAGTTCATTTTTCTTAGCAACAGTACGCGCCTGAAGCTCTCTCCCTGTTCCAGTTACATCGTCTAGGGCGATGGAAGAATTTAAATGCAAACTCAAAGCTATATCGCCAACGTGGCTACCTCCTCGGTGATGCTACGCAGGTTCTCGATTTGCCAATGTAACACTAAGCAGGCTTAGAAATGGCTGTAGCACCTTAAATAGACACCTATTTGAGAACTTTCTGTGTGGACAATCCTAGGTGCCCATATGAACACCTAGACAGATCTGTAAACCATCTGTTCCACTGCCCTATTTTCAATGACCCTTTGCAAAACGATCTTGCACTAAGAACACTCTTATGGCACTGCTAAGCAAATCCTATATGGCAACGACAACGTGGACGTGGAAACAAATATCCTAATATTCACTAGCCTTTTGGAATATATAAATATAACCGGCCGCTTTAAATAATTCCACATATATATCCTGCCTAGCTACCGCAATAGACAATCTAGTACGCCCAATAATCTAGCAATCCTTGACAAAGCTATACAAATTCGATTGAGTAGCATTAAATTGCATCACCTACAGGCGTGAGTGACTACACGTAACAGCTCTATCCTGGTATTTTCTAACCTAGCCTTTCACATACAGCATCTGCTTATCATAAGTTTATCCACCCCACCGCTCCCCCACACCCCACCCTCCCTCTCTCTCTCTCTCGCTCTCTCTCTCTCTCTCCCCCTCCCCCTCCCCCCCCCACAAACACACTCTTTCGCTCGCGCTCTCTCCCTCTCTCCATCCCCCCTCCCCCCCCCCTCCTCCCTCCCTCCCTCTCCCTCTCCCTCTCTCTCCTCTCTCTCTCCCCCTCTCTGTCTCTCTCCCTCTCTCTCCCCCTCTCCTTCTTCCTCTCCCGCTCCCTACCCATCCCTCTCCCTCCCTCCCTCCCTCCCTCCCTCCCTCCCTCCCTCCCTCCCTCCTCCCTCCCTCCCTCCTTCCCTCCCTCCCTCCCTCCCTCCCCCCCACCCCTCTCTCTCTCTCGCTCTCTCTCTCTCTCTCTCTCTCTCTCTCTCTCTCTCTCTCTCTCTCTCTCTCTCTCTCTCTCTCTCTCTCTCTCTCTCTACGCACGTACTATGATGACAAGTTTAAAATGGCACCCATAGCTTATGTGTTGCAAATTGCATAAACAGAACAGCTAGTATTAAACGAGGTTCGGTTTCCTTAATTTGTTATATATTCCATTTATCTTTGAACCTTTAACAATCAAATTTGTTTATGGACAATTTCAATTTTATCATGGAGACTGTCCGTTGGTGGATCGGGAGAGGATTCATTTTGAGAAGTTGCCAATGCAATGTCTAGTTCGGTTATTTAGCCAGTCATTCCAGTGATAAATTTTCAGGGTGGTCTTCTCTTGGTCTGCAAATTGACATTTCTCATGACTACTGCAGAAGTCGTTCTTGGTCGGTTTGATTGCTAAAGGGTTAACATGTTATTTCATTATTTTTCACAATCCGCCACCTTTATGTGCCTATTGTATTATATCTGTATGTGTATGGGGGACACGGTTATATGACATATGTCTTATCATACTCCAATTTGAACAAAAATAAATTCTGTTTGACACAAACTCGTATAGGCTTCTTATTACACAATTGACACAATTGACAAGTCGGCGTATACGCTTCTCTAGCTACTCCCGCCCATAGGCTGTTTTCGATGTGTAAATAATGGTTGCGAGTTCTGAATCTTTTGAAAGTAAATCTGGTTCTGTCTCAGTTATTGGAGATAATTTCCCATTTCGAATGTTTCCTTAA
>CM067363.1:16468731-16511544 GCA_034401795.1 Chaetoderma sp. LZ-2023a | reverse complement strand
ATGACACGTGTGTTTACAGGTGATTAAATCTGACACACATAAACTGCGGACGAGCATGAAGAGAGGTGATTGATATCTCTTTGCTTTAATCAGATAAGTAAGAAGCACTGCGTTGAGCATCGTCTCTATGGCAAACAGACCTATTGGTGCCTCATAGTATAAAGAAAATGTGGAATAGTTTCATACCTTGTGAGAAAACTGTCATATGGAGTTATCTCTATATTGTGTCTGCATACCTGAAATATATGTTGAGTGGCATTCATGTTGATGAGCATAGATAACGAAACTTTATCATCAACATTATTCGTGTTCTAATCTGACACTTAGGCTTGTAGAATATTGATATACATTTCTACAACATATATACGATTATGTCTAAGTGATATCTTTCTAGCTGTTTACTATATATATATTCGTTTGAGAAAGAAGCGACCCGACACTGTGACATAGTAAACAGCTAGAAAGATATCACTTCAAGTTCACGTTTATTACACGCCCGGTCATATCGTGACATATGCAATGTACAATAATGTGCATACGCACTAACTGTTGGACTATTAGTCAATTCCATTTCCAGCATTATTTGTATAATTTTCAGAAATCATCATCATCATCATCATCATCATCATTTGGTCATCATCATCATCATCATCATCATCATCATCATCATCATCAGTATGTACGTCTTACCGTCCACTTCATTGTAACATTGTAGCATATTATAAACATATAGAGTACACATGGTAAAATATAAACAGTATAATATAAGCTTGTATTAACTTACACGATATCATAAAATGTACATTTAATTCTGTGGTCTTTACTGAATCCTTGTTCGGGATACTTAACTGAAGAAAGCTCCGCGCTACGACTCATTTATTTGGTTCTCTGTAAAATTGCTGCAAGTGGTGAAGTTCTGAAGGGGCCATGCATTTTCAATCATCCCCATGTCGTATTTATAGATTGGAGAACATATTTTATTGATAATTGATTAAAACTTACTGCATTGGACTCACTACTATATTTGCTTCATACGTCATCTCTGGTGTCCATACATTGCATTCTTTGATCCGCGTCAACATGTTTCCTTTTCACTCTCTGTATGCATATTGTCACATTCGCCAGTGAGTCGCAAATCCCGCATCGTCTCGATTGAGTACTTTATTGTGCAGTTTCCTTCAATTGCTTCCACGGGCCTGATAAATCCGTTGAATTGATTTTACGCGTCTGAGTTCAAAATTTCGTCTTGCCATGTAGCGACGAATATGTTGTTAGTAATGTTTCATCCTGTATCTTTGTTAGGACACTAACGTTTTGATTAATGATGGCCCGTTATCATGGAGCTCATTTACATGCAGACATGTAGACCATAGCTCTATGCTTATATTGCGCATTGTCTCCATCGATAGCACATGCCCATTGACAAAACGCTTCCTAATATTATTATTATTATTATTATTATTATTATTATTATTATTAATATTATTGTTGGTGTTGGTGTTGGTGTTGGTGTTGGTGTTGGTGTTTGTTGTTGTTGTTGTTGTTGTTGTTCTTTTTCTTGTTGCTTTTTGATTGTTGATCTTGTTGTTGTTGAATTTTGTTGTTGAAGTAGTAGTAGTAGTAGTAGTAGTAGTAGTAGTAGAGTAGTAGTAGTAGTAGTAGGGGTAGTAGTAGTTGGTTGTTGTTGTTTGTTTTGTTGTTGTTGTTTTGTTGATGCTGTTGTCATAAGGAACAAATCGTTACCACAGCAATACGTGGTACCATAGCGCGGGGCAGCACACGAAAGCTCAGCATAACACAGTGTGACACTTCGTGGAGCGGCAGGCCATGACACAGCATAGCACAGCACAACACAGCACAGTACAACACAACACAACACAACACTACACAGCACAATGTAACACACCATAGGGCAGGGTAGTACAGTAGAGGGTAGCGCAGTACCGGGTGTGGCAGGGCAGGGCAGGGCAGGGCAGAAAAATGTATGGCATGGCATGGCAGGGCAGGGTAGGGCAGAGCGTGGCAGGGCATTACAGTGCAGCACATATCACAGCACAGCACATCGCAGCCCAGCCCAGCATAGCACAACACAGTCAAAACAATACAGCACAGCACAGTACAGGCAAAGCAACACAGCACAATATAGCACAACACTGCACTACAAAAATAAGGTGTGAGATGACAGTTTGCAGAGGAGGGAAAATCAATTTGCCCCCAAAACAATACTTAGTATTAGTGTGCTAGTATGTCTGCATTATAAGCACTATATGTATTAAGATGGTTACATGTCATATATCAACAAACCATTAACGACAGACATATGGCACATTGAATATTATTTTTCCGTTTTGATCATATACGACTTGATTTGCGTTTTCAAAAAGTGAGATAAACTTGTGCTAACAATGAAGAGAAAGAACGAGCACTCATTATGTAAAGTGGAAGCCATAGAGGTGCTATTCTAGGAGAGGATATCCACATACCTACTTCATAATCATAAATATTCAAGCCTTTTAGAATTGAAATCTATATATGAGTATTTTATTCCAACTTCTCGAAATGAAAAGCAAATATTACACTTATTTGTACGCACGTAGCACGTTTGCAAAATGTCAACTTATGTGTGCCGCAGTAAGTTTCTAGTTACAACCTTTCACAATTTCACAATGCTATGTGTTAAAATTTCTCTTCATCGTTAGGATAAGACTGTTTTCCCATCCGCCATAGAAAAGATCCATAGGCATTTGTAAGTAAAGCCACATTTAAATGATTTTAACATTACCAGCTAGGGCTACTACGGCACTGGCAGTTGGATATCTAAAGAGTCACTTTGTTTAAATAATTAAAACCTGAAAGAAATAACCGTGACTGAATTTCGTCTTAGCAAGTGCATTAATTAACATATACACATCGTGTTCAAGACCTTTGTTTACATATGAGCGTTCAATGTCTATTAGTGCTATGTTGTTTACTCCTTCTTGAGACGTGGTGCATCACAGGTATGTCTTCATTCTGTGCAAGTTCTGTTGCACATGGGGGTGCTGGAATTACTACAAGCATGTGTAATACTTTCGACAGGTCGGAAAGCATTTGAATGATGTAAGCCTGAAGCATGATGTTATAAAATTTAGATGCTATTGAGAGGTCTACTGATAAGTTTTCTGCTGTAAAATTGCGGGAAAAAGCAGTTAAGTAGATCCTTGTCTAGTTTCTAGAAAGAGCGGACAACATCAAATCGTTTCATTTCGCTGCTCCATCATAGTTCATTTTTCCTAGCAACAGTACGCGCCTGTAGCTCTCTCCCTGTTCAGTTACATCGTCTAGGGCGATGGAAGAATTTAAATGCAAACTCAAAGCTATATCGCCAACGTGGCCACCTCCTCGGTGATGCTACGCAGGTTCTCGATTTGCCAATGTAACACTAAGCAGGCTTAGAAATGGCTGTAGCACCTTAAATAGACACCTATTTGAGAACTTTCTGTGTGGACAACCCTAGGTGCCCATGTACAGACACAGACGAATCTGTAAACCATCTGTTCCACTGCCCTATTTTCAATGACCATAGGGACTCTTTGCAAAACGATCTTGCACTAAAAACACCCTTATGACACTGCTAAGCAACTCTCCTATATGGCAACGACAACGTGGACGTGGAAATAAATATCCTAATATTCACTAGCCTTTTCGAATATATAAATATAACCGGTCGCTTTAAATAATTCCACATATATCTCCTGCCTAGCTACCGCAATCGACAATCTAGTACGCCCAATAATCTAGCAATCCTTGACAAAGCTATATAAATTCGATTGAGTAGCATTAAATTGCATCACCTACAGGCTACACGTAAGAGCTCTATCCTGGTATTTTCTAACCTAGCCTTTCACATACAGCATCTGCTTATCATAAGCTTATCCACCCCACCGCTCCTCCACACCCCGCACCATCTCTCTCTCTCTCTCTCCTCGCTCTCTCTCTCTCTCTCCCTCTCCCTCTCTCCATCCCCCCTCCCCCTCCCCCCTCTCTCCCTCCCTCCCTCTCCCTCTCCCTCTCTCCTCTCTCTCTCCCTCTCTCTCTCTCTCTCCCTCTCTCTCCCCCTCTCCTTCTTCCTCTCCCGCTCCTACCCATCCCTCTCCCTCCTCCCTCCCTCCCTCCCTCCCTCCCTCCCTCCCTCCCTCCCTCCCTCCCTCCTTCCCTCCCTCCCTCCCTCCCTCCCCCCCACCCCTCTCTCTCTCTCGCTCTCTCTCTCTCTCTCTCTCTCTCTCTCTCTCTCTCTCTCTCTCTCTCTCTCTCTCTCTCTCTCTCTCTCTCTCTCTACCCACGTACTATGATGAAAAGTTTAAAATGGCACCCATAGCTTATGTGTTGCAAATTGCATAAACAGAACAACTAGTATTAAACGATGTTAGGTTTCCTTAATTTGTTACATATTCCATTTATCTTTGAACCTTTAACAATCAAATTTGTTTATGACAATTTCAATTTTATCATGGAGACTGTCCGTTGGTGGATCTGGAGAGGATTCATTTTGAGAAGTTGCCACTGCAATGTCTAGTTCGGTTATTTAGCCAGTCATTCCAGTGATAAATTTTCAGGGTGGTCTTCTCGTGGTCTGCAAATTGACATTTCTCATGACTACTGCAGAAGTCGTTCTTGGTCGGTTTGATTGCTAAAGGGTTAACATGTTATTTCATTATTTTTCACAATCCGCCACCTTTATGTGCCTATTGTATTATATCTGTATGTGTATGGGGGACACGGTTATATGACATATGTCTTATCATACTCCAATTTGAACAAAAATAAATTCTGCTTGACACAAACTCGTATAGGCTTCTTATTACACAATTGACACAATTGACAAGTCGGCGTATACGCTTCTCTAGCTACTCCCGCCCATAGGCTGTTTTCGATGTGTAAATAATGGTTGCGAGTTCTGAATCTTTTGAAAGTAAATCTGGTTCTGTCTCAGTTATTGGAGATAATTTCCCATTTCGAATGTTTCCTTAAATGATTTATAAGCCTACGTTTCCCCTTTCATGTTTCCCCTTTTTCTCCCATCAGAAATTGGTCTTCGAAATTTTGTTTTAATGATTCGTTTATTTCATTTACTTGGCATACTGATTGATCTCCCCAAATATAACCCAACCCAATTTCCTCTAAACTCCCTTTTGTTCTATGTATCCAGCTGTAGTGCGTGTTGTTTTAGAAATAATCATCCAGTGTGTATGCGTATATTTGGGCTGATAGATTTGTTTGCTTCCCAGTTAGTAATCTAAGCTTTAGTATCCACCCCCCCCCCCCCCACTTCCCCATTTACTATATAGGGCCGTATGTGCTGCGTTTTATTTCTAGTAGGTGTTTTAAGCATTTGACCCTCAAATTTGTCCATGACAATTTCAATTCACATAGAAAATGTCCATTTGCAGACAAAGAGAAGACTGTTTTTGAAAATTTACCACTGGAATGGCTGGCTCGGTTATCGAGCCAGTCATTCCAGTTGTAAATTAAAAAAATTAATCTTCACTTGGTCTGTAAATGGAAATTTATCGAGACCATTGCAGAAGCCGTTTTTGGATGATGTGAGTGTTAACGTGTTAAGAAGGTCAGTTTCACCTTTTTAAGGATAGTACAGTTTACAATGACTATATTTTCGCTGCCATGTAGTAAAATTGGTTCGACCGTCTATTAGAATAGTCATATTTGGCTGTCAACTGGTAGGTTTAATTTGCGCGCACGGCAGTTTAGGTTGTAAACAGCTTTAAGGCTAGATCAGCTATACGTGCTTACACCATCAGATATAAGCTATCATATCCCAGGTAAATTACGCTATATTTATCGATAGACGAGAACTTTAAAACAGATACATCGTAACGTCAAATTGGCATTATATGTTAATCAATTTACGTGTTTATTATAGGTGCTTTAACGACAACGCCTCAAAGCTCTCAATATGTTAATTAATATATTAATTAACCCTTTAATAGTCTAAATTTATCAAGAAATTTTAAATTTTGCTCTGGGAACCTTCATGCGAATAGAAGGCTATATTTTGTAGATTTATTACTAGAATTTACAAAACTCGCTTTCTGTTGTTCCGCAAATGAATACTTATTGTGAACAACGCGCGGTTAATTGTCAAGAACATGCAAATCTTTGCCAAGACAATTTTGAAAATTTACCACTGGAATGACTGGCTCGGTTACCGAGCCAGTCATTCAAGTCGTAAATTTTCACAAATATTCTTCTGTTGGCTTGCATATGGAGATTCATGAAAGCCACAACAGAGACTGTTTTGGCCGGCATAACTATAATTCAAATGGTTAAGTTGACACAATAGGGTCTAAAAGTAAGAATCTGCGATCTCGGTTTAAAGGTGCCTTTTCATATCGGGCTGCTTGAAAATAAAGTTATTAAAATTGTAAACTTAAATTGTGCGCATAAATGGAATTAAACGAAACAAATTTTAACATATGATGTGATGATTTCAGGCCTTATAAATGAATATAAATTTCTTAAGTTGAAAAAATGAATAAAAGGACAGGAGTAAAAAAATTCAACTTCATAAGTAAAAAATTATATACATTTATACGGAATGAAATCATCATATGTTAAAATTCATTTCGTTTCATTACATTGAGATAGGCACACATAATTTAAGCCTCTGAAAGCATATAATTTTAACTGTCTTATTTTCAAGCACTCATGTATGAACATGCGCTTTTACATGATTGAAACGCTGAATTAATCTTAATAAATTCGAATAAAACACAAACAATAAATATATACAAAATTCGTTAGGAATACATAAAAATGCAAAAACTTGCTGACCTGGTTGAGGTTTGGTAACGCATGGATGAGTTACTGTAGGAATGCTATGAATGTTATTCGCGTACGCACTCACTCTCTTTATATTTTAACAAAAGTAGTAGGACATTGTAGGAGATATTGCGACGAACATTGGTATAAGCTTTCTAAATGTTGTTGTTGTAAGTTGTTGCTCTGTTAGACAGCAACAACTCACATCAACGGCATTTAAAAAACCGAATAACATTAAGTACGAGACCATGAATTGAATATAGAAAATGTCCAGTAAATGTCTTTCTGCTGAATATCTACAGACTAGATTTTTCATGGAGTTTTGCTGTGAATATGATGAATATTTTGAAATCAATTTGACCTTCAGTCAAATTGTTTTCCAACTAGTCAGCATGTCCAGAGTTACTGTCCATTGCCATTATTATGCGGTGGCTTGCAGTAGTAAGACAGTTTACCTGACAAGGGTTAATCAGAGGATGTACGCTACTCACGTTAAAGCCCAGGCAAGACTGAATCACCACCTGTTGGTCATAGTCTCTAGGTGCTAATATAAAATGTGCTTTGAGTTTGTTTTAACTTGTAGATGATATTACATGTTGAAGGATAAGACAATGACGGCATTTCTCGTCACGTATCTCTGTATTGGCTTTCTATTCATCTTAGGTAAGTTGCTCTTAATGGCATTAAAAAGTGTTGTCGTCGTCGTCGTCGTCGTCGTCGTCGTCGTCGTCGTCGTCGTTGTGGTTGTTGTTGTTGTTGTTGTTGTTGCTGTTGTTGTTGTTGTTGTTGTAATATAGTTGTTGTTGTTGCAGTTGTTGTTGTTGTAGTTGTTGTTGTTGTTGTTGTTGTTGTTGTTCTCGCCCTTGTTGTTGTTGTTGTTGTTCTCGCCTTTGTTGTTGTTGTTGTTGTTGTTGTTGTTGCTGCTGCTGCTGCTGCTGTTGTTGTTGTTGTTGTTGTTGTTGTTGTTGTTGTTGTTGTTGTTGCTGCTGCTGCTGCTACTGCTGTTCTTGTTGTCGTTGCTACTAATAATACCATTGTTATGCAGCAATGATCGTCGTCGTCCTCGTCGTCGTCGTCGTCGTCGTCGCCGTTATCGGTTTTAACAACACCTACGATGACAATGATGGCGATGGTGGTAGTGATGGTGGTGCTTTTGGTGGTGGTGATGGGGATGGCGGCGTCGTTATCGTCGTTGTTGTTATTGATTGACGTCATTTTAATTACAGGTGTTTGTAGAGCCTGTGATGACTTTGGAATAGCGGGCTGTAATGGTGTATACGCTCGTGAGCTGGAAGCAAGAAAAGGTGCAGACCAAAGCTCGCCGGAATATGAGCTATCATGCACGTACGTGCAATGCCAAACCAACATTACATGAGTCAGTGCGGTTACATACATGACTGCATGGTGTGTGCCTGCATTCGCGCGCGCGTGCGTCCGTGTGTGCGTGCGTGCACGCGTGAGTTCGTGCGTGCGTGTGTGCGTGTGTGCGTGCGTGATTATTATTATTATTATTATTATTATTATTATTATTATTATTATTGTTATTATTATTATTATTATTATTATTATTATTATTATTTTAGTTATCTCCAAATATGGTACGATTGTCTAGAACCGAAAAAGTTCGACTGTAAGAGTGAGCATGTGTTTCTGACGCCATTTTCTGATGCAAAAACACGACTTACTGCTTCGCCCTATAACTGCAGATTGTCAGGTACGTAAGCCTCCACAACCGTCTTCGTACCAATCATATGGAAATGTGATCCTTCAATCTACGCATGCATATGAGCGACTTGACATGTGGCCATCAATCTAGCCATTCAGTCATTATTTCATGCAGATTCTGAAAATAATAGCTCGCGAAGGGAGACAACTCCTATACATTTGTAACCGATATACGTATGTTGAAGTTTCCTTTAGGCGTCTGATCTCGCTGTCTGTCAATGACAGGGATATTAACCTTTTAATGACTAAATGTTGTAAAAAAAAAAATCAAAATATTTGCTTATTGATTGCAGATTTCCAGGCCAGATGAATATTGATTTTTTTGTTAATTGTCCATTGGAATGGCTAGCTCGGTTATCGATCCAGTCATACCAGTGGTAAAAAATAGTTTCAACTTGACCTCCCAATGAATATTCCACAAGACAACTGCAGAGGCCGGTTTTCGCCGGCTTTGTCATACAATTGATAATGGAGGGATCTGTCACTCAAGTATCTGACGTCATACTCAAATACGCCACTTGTTAGCTGACGACACAATCAAAAGGATGTAGATCCGTCACGAAAATGATAAGGACCCCTCAGGAACGTGTCCTAATGGTCCTTTCCCGTCTATCCATCCACCATATGACGTCATAATCGACTACGTGACATATAAGATCACGTCAGGATCAATGACATCATGAATGACGTAGATAAGTGATTCACGTACGCTTAATTGAAGACGGAATACGCGTTGTTGTACGAATTGTATGTCTTTACTATTTAATAAACTTGCTGTTAAATACGTTGCTGCGACTAATTTGACTTGGCACTGTTGCTGCCTTAGGCAGCAACAGCACCCAATTAAATTAGGTTCAAAATATTCAACAGCTTACCTGTATAGTTTTCTGGAAATTGATAGTCAGGAGTTCAGGATCGATCCCAACACTGGCGACGCGTGGTGAAGAGTATCTAGAGATTGGCTGGGAATGACTAAAACTGGATCCCTCCATTTTTAATAAACGTTCTGTTTAATATTATGAAACTAATTTGGCCCGCAGCTCTTGTTTTAAAGCTCCCAGTTAAATTGGTTTCAAAATAGCCAACACGTTACCTGTATAATTACGTAGAAATTGAATTCAAAGAGGTAAAATCGATTCAAACACGCGTGAAGTAGGTGGAGCTTAGCTAGAAATGGGCGGGGCATAGCTAAAATGGATTCCTCAATTAAAGGAAGAGACGACGGAACAATCAAATACTGGTAAATAGCAACTTCATATCGTAATAGAAATACTACAACTCATAAAACAAGATGCCCTCTCGTTTTGTCGCGTTTAAAACGCTTTTGGATTTACCGGATTCTTTTCGGATCACACTCAACGTTGTGGGATTTTAATGTATGATCAGACATTTACTGAGATAGATTTGAGCCAAATTGGACTCGCAGTTTTAAAGATATTAGTTGATCGAGAATATCATCTGATGTGGATCCGCCTTCTTTTATCAGGATCACGGCCAATGTATGGCAATACTCTTGCACGAGATGCAAGTTGTGTTAAAATCTGAGACACACACACGCGCGCATAGAGACGCGCCCGCACAGACAGACACACACTGCACGCTCACAGGCATACACTGCACGCGAGCGCGTACACATACACGCACATACACACGCACGTGCTCACACGCATACAGGTTCACGCACAGACAGGCATGCAGGCGGGTAGGAGGGCAGCCGGGCTGACGGGCCGGCCGGCGGGCTTGTGGGCGGGCAGGCAGGCAGACAGGCAGACAGAGAAACACGATCTCAATATCCTCTTCCCCTTACCGGGCGATGATATTAACAGAAATGAATGGGAATAATGTGAATACAGCCGAGAGCACATGATTCATGCAATCATCACGAGGTTCATTCATGTGATTCTTCGTTGTCATTCATCCATTGCTACAACTGATTATTTGTTCGCTCATTAAATCGTATGCATTAATTTCATTTGTTCCTATGCATATTTGCTTATCCATCCCTACTACCCGCCCGCGCAAGGGCTTGCCTACCCACCCGCCTGATCAGCTGTCATCCGGTCTGCCTGCCCATCTCTCCGTCGTTCCGCTCACCCGCCCACCCAGCTGACCGCCCACCCTACCGCCTGATCCCATCACTTGAGCTTACACCATCAAACTCCCTTCGCCCGTCTGTCCATCCATTCATTCCCCCACCAGATCATCTGCACACTCGGTTCCCTGCCCATCCGACCCATCACCCGCCAGTAGGGATACCCGCCCATCTGCCGCCCGTCCACCCGTTAGTCAGTCCACACGTCCACCCGCCTACTCACCTGCCTGCCCATCTACCTTCCCGTCTGACCGTTTGTCTGATGCCCGCCTATCTGCTGCTGTCCGCCAGCCCGGCTGCCTGAATTACAGCCGCCCGCTAGCCCTCTCTCCCTCCCTTCCTCTCCCGTCCTTCCTTCTTTTTTCTTTCATTCCTTCTGTCATTCCTTCGCTCCCTCACTCGGATCCCTCGCTCATTCCCTCCTTCCATTCCTTCCTTACTTCCACTCTTCCTTCATTTCTTTCTCCCTTCCCCCACCCTCTTGCTCACCAACCCATGCATCCATCCATCCATCCATCCATCCATCCATCCATCCATCCATCCATCCATCCACTCACCCACCAATCCATCCATCCATACGTCCATCCACCACCCCACCCAACCCCAGCCACCCACCCATCAATTCCTCCGTGCATATGTGATTCCAAATGCGTTCATCATTGGCAGGGTTCCTAGAACTAATGCTTCATGCTTACTAAACGACTTTCTAAACTCCAAATCTTCTACTACCTACTTACTCTATCTTTCAGATGGAATGTCACCGATGGTGTCTTTGGCTGCGTTGCTAGTGTCTCTTCTTGTTTCAATGGAAATTATCTGATGCACACAATACGAATATGCTACAATCAATAAGCATTCGTCTGCTCAATACGTGTACCGCATTAGCCTCTCAATCGTAATCCTTTTACACTCACACCGTCTAACAACGACTTCTGCAGACCTAACAAAGACTATTTTTCCCCTGAAATTCTCCAGAGAATCTGATAGACAGGCCATCTAGCCCTTTAATGACTAAATTTGGTCAAGAAAATTAAAATATTTGCTTAATGAATGTCCTTTTTGCATAAAATGATAATACAATACAGAAAATCTGTAATTTGTGGAAAAGAATTGTGACACAACGTGAGGGCAAACATTTACAATCTTTGATTGTTCTCATTCTAAGAAAGCCACTGTAAGTCGAAATGATGTGTGATATAGGCGCGTTCTCATTGGCCCTCCAGTGTCACGTGGTTTCGAGGGATATTGCCTAAATGGCCACATATGGAGTGCCGAATGAGGTATGTTCTGGTTGGGGGCCTCGTACACACACGCCCACCACAACTCCAAATACGGGCACGCCTACAGTAGTAGGGCCAGTGTCAAAATGATACCATCTCCCTCAACTGGCAGCAATTCGGCGATCCGTGGCCCCCACCGCCCTCTCAATCCCTGGGGCATAGGAATTTGAGACATCGGCCGCACAAATACATACAATGCGCCATGTCTCTAAATGGGACGACTCACAGAAAAATGTGGTATCTAAACCCAGTCTAAACACTGAGCCCTGCCCCGCTGTGATCCGCGGCTCCCGCCACCCTCTCTTCGGTGTAAACAAAGTGTAAACACAGTTTAAAACGCACTAGGCCCCGCCCCACCACCGGCGGGCCCACCCACCCATACTTAGCAAATGGTAAGCATCTCTACACTTACTCTTTACCAATTACCCGAGAAGCATGACATAACGTCAAGACCAACTCGCACAGTCATTGACTGACCACATAATACCCATGATTGCAGACCACAGACCATCGACTGGGCCAATCAAAAATAGTGGTTTATTTAGCCCACCTGCTATGCGTTAACACCCAATTAGACACAGCATCCATAATGGTATACCGGCGATCAAAAATTACGTGTGAACGCACAACCATACATTACGTGTACACACTCAAACACTCAACTATGTGTAAACGCTCATCTACAAACAATATTATATGGAATGGGCTGGCCGGAAGAGCTACGGTCATGCATGCATAATGTAGGCTGTGCAGCACTGTGCGGCGCGACAAGAAAAAGTACCCGGGCCATTGCGTGATATGGGCAACTATCCAGATCGAAATCTTGAGAAATGGAGACGCTCAGGGATCCCAACATTCTGCTCGTCATTTCTACTAACATGCCTTATGTGTCGCGGACGTTATCCGATGACCGTGATAGCGATGGACAAACTCTTCGAGTATATGAATTATTTAGAAACGGTTTGCAGTTTTTATGTGGATGCTGCTATCGAGTTGGAACAAGAGTGGGAACAAGAAATGCAGTGATCCCTTGCCCAACAACCTGTCAATGCGCGCACTACTCCCACGTATCACATCAGCTCTCATGAACATCGACCACATCTCACACAAACACATAGTCTCCGTCGGTATCACATCGACATGACGGACCACCCACAGGTTCCAGGTATTGATCGCTTGTGATCAACCACACATAATAGGGTCTTAATGCCCATTTAGAGACAAGCATTCACAGTGATATACACCATGATTACTATTGCATAGCTCCGCGCTATTGCAAAACTTTAAGGTCAAGAAAGCCGACCTTCTCCAGATGATCGGACAGGGCTGTGCCGAGGAGTTGCAGAAGTGACTCCCCCGAGCAATGAAGACGGGAAGGTGTCCAGCGTTTACCAAAGATGATTCTTTGAATCCCCACAAGAAAGCGCAGCGGATCCATGAGCTTCGTCAGTTGGACGAGGAGGTGACTGCTAGCTTGCGAGCCAAGACTGTAACCAGGCGGATGGCGGACCATCCACTGGGGCGCTTACCTCCCCTATGCAGGATCACTAAGCGAGTGATGAAGGGGCAGAGGATTAAACCCTTAGCCCGGAGCATGAGGCGAGAAGGCGAACACATTCTCGACCAGCGTCTCGGCGAAAGGGCGACAGAGGATAGAGGACGCCTGTCAGTACGCTGTACATTCTTCAGAGGTCTAGAAGGAGACCTCACAGGCCAGATCTGCAAAAGATCCAGCAGACTGTCCAGAACGCATTCTACCTCCGCTACACCCATACCTATCGCATCCGTCACGTCGAATACGGTAGAGTGATGCTCTTCCACAAGAATGCTCCAGCGAGCCTGTGGCTGAACACGATAGGAGGAGCTCAGGACTGGGTGACAGCAAGAGAGCAAGCCCGCCTCGACACAGACAATATCAATCGACCCAACACCAAGTGGGCTTTCGTTCGATCAATCAACGTTGAGGTTAGGGCTGTCATCGACCGCCAACCTCTGCTTGGGAAGGCCCCCTCCCAGACTGGCTACAACAGAAGACTAGCAGTCCGCCGAGGAGCGAGAGCTAATAGAAGTACAGCTCCTGCACGAGAGCTTGCCACACAGTTCTACGGCAAGACGGTGACAGTACCTGATGTCCGCAAGACCTTGGTGGATCAGCTGGACAAGGTAGAATTCTTCGCCACGATCGGGATTCGCATGTATGAACCAACCGAAGAGGGCACCTAGCACTTGATCAGGCAAGTGACTCACTACCGTGGCACCATGACCATCGGAGTGTGGGCCCACCACGCCTTCTACATCAAGAACATCTCCACGCTGGCACATACATTAGTCTGCAGTTACTGTCAGCAGAGGTTTACAAAGGCATGCAATCTTCAACGCCACGCTGATCACTGTACAGGCGGGAAAACAACAATCGTGTGTCCTGGCGAGAAGGTTGAGGCAACAGAGTCTACGTATGAGAAAGCCTTCTATCCGCCCAACCATCCAGTTCAGCGGCTACTCATTGGATCGAGTATGAGTCGAGAAACAGAGGCATACACATACGCCATGTAAAGTGTGGGCACGGTGGCGAGCGTTGGATCGAGGGCGCTCCCGTAGATGGTTATGATCTGACCACCAACACCGTTTACCAGTGCCATGGCTGTTACTGGCACGGGTGTCCGCAACATCAGCGAGGTGAGGATGCCGCACAAAGATACCGCAATACAGTCCTGAGAGAGGAGACACTGAAAGCATCTCGATGCACGCTTGTGGTACAGTGGGCGTGCTGTATAAAACGCGGTCCAAGTGTCCCTAAACGAGTTCGGACTGTCCCATACGCACACTTCATAGTTTACGACTTCGAAGCACTCCTAGATGGTATCAGGACTCATCCTATGGACACTCTCACACTCGAGAGTACTCACATACCTATCTCTGTGTCAGTTGGCTGCTCCTTAGATGGCGCCATGAGTGAGCCCACTCACCTCTGCAATCCTGACCCCAAAGAACTGATCAGAGAGTTCATGCTGGTGATCCAACTGCGAGTATATCTAATCTGGACAAGTGTTAGGGCACAGTACATACCGACAGACCTGGACAAGCTCCCAAAGCGACAGCAGCGATTGATCAACGAGTGGTGTGACCAAGTGCATGTACTGGGGTTCAACTCTGGGCAGTATGACCTGAACCTCATCAAGAAGTACTTTGTCGATGAGCTGACTGACAGTACAGGTACAGTGAAAGTCGCCAAGAAGGTTAGTCAGACCATGTTCCTCATAACACCTAAGCTACGGATTCTCGATGTGCTGAACTACCTCGGTCCAGGAGTCTCGTACGCGGTATGGGTCAAAGCTTACGGGTGTACACAGCAGAAGAGCTGGTTCCCATATGAATGGTTTGACACACATGAGAAGCTCAACTATCCAGCGCTTTCTGACTACTCAGCATAGATATCTAAGTTCAAGGGTGGCTACCTCTTGATGCGATCAGATTGGGAACCGTGTAACCAGACATTCAGTGAGCATGGAATGCGGACACATGCCGACTGGTTGCGATACTACAACAACCTGGACATGAGTCCATTTATCGAAGCCCTAGAGCGAATGCGGAAGTTCTACACAAAACGAGAAATAGACATCCTCAAAGACGCGCTGTCTCTCCGAGGTGTGTCACTGGAGTACATCCTACGTGGAACCGCACAGCACATGCCAGATGTTAGCCTCTATTCACTGGGAAAGGAAGCCTACGAGATGCTGAAGGGTGCTGTTGTTGGAGGTCCCAGCATCGTGTTCACCAGATACCACGAGGCTGGTGTGACTCGAATCCGCCAGAGTGAGCGTGACTGCCAACGTCTACTTGGCTACGACGCAAATGTTCTGTACCTGTCAATGATGGCCAAAGAGATGCCATGTGGTAAGGAGACAGCGCGCCATTGGTCTGGTGCTAGTGATGTAGCTAGCTTTAAGGAGGATCTCCTAGCAGACAGCTGGTTTGGGTTTGCTGAGGTGGATATAGAGGTCCCTAAGGCTATGTGGGCAAAGTTCGAGGAAATGCCTCCTCTCTTCTATAACCGCGAGATCCCGGTAGAGGCAATCTCTTCTGAGATGCTGGCAAATCTAGGGTGAATAGGGAGGAAGCATCCCACCACCCAGAAGCTTGTCGGTGCCCTCTCTGGCAAGAAGCAGCTGCGGTACACACTGACACTCAAGTGGTATATAACCCATGGCCTGGAGATCACTGCTGTATAGCGCACCATAGACTATGAGGCCAAGCGTCCATTCGAGTGGTTCGTGAGAAGGTTATGGAGGCCCGCCGCTCGAGAGATGTCGATAAGAGCAATGCGCTCTTGGCAGATCTCTTCAATCTCCTCAGGAACAGTGCCTATAGGAAGCTCATCGAGGCCATAGAACGTCATAGCAACATCAGCTTCACGGAGGATGAATGCGTGGTAGACAAGGCCCTGCATAGTGCATGGTTAGAAGATCTTGAGGAGATCGGTGAGTCATATGAGCTCCAGAGTCGCAAGCTGAGAATCACTATTCGAAGACCCTTCCATGTGGGGATAGTCGTTTATGAGCTTGCGAAGCTGCGAATGCTGGCGTTCTACTATGACTTCCTCGATCACGACGTATCTCGTGACAGCTTTGAGTACCTGCAGATGGACACCGACTCCGCGTATATCTCTATAGCAGGCTCCAACCTCGACGACGTCATTCTCCCTGAGATGCGAGCAGAGTAACAGGCTCATAAGTGAGACTGGCTAGATTGGGACAAATGGTCTGGATGGATTCCGGGACTGTTCAAGTTCGAGTTCGAAGGCTCTCGTTGTATCACTCTCTGCTCCAAATGCTATTACGTGGAGAGCACAGCTGAAAGTAAGTGCTCGGCTAAGGGAATGTCAAAGCGGCAGAATGAGGTCTTTTGGCAGAGGTTCTACAGCGCCCTACATGGTGGGGTGGACAGAGCTAATAACCGAGCCCTACGCATGCGCAACCAGGGTATGATGACATATGAACAGGAAAAACTCGGATGCTCCGCTTACTATGATAAGCGCCATTAGCTGCCAGATGGTGTCCATACCGAGCCCATCGAGTATCATGTTAGCACCCTAGGTAGTGGTAGCTGTGTGTCTGCAGGGACTAGCTGAAGCTCTTCTACGACAAATGGTCGCCTAGGCACTTCGGGCTGGCATGCCAGGTAGTACAGTGTAGGCCGCCCCTCTGCCTCCACATACCTTTCAAGCCTGTGAACATCTATCGACCAGTTAGGATCTGTTGCACGCCATCGACCACCTTCCAGCTCACCAGGCTCATAAAGGTACCGAACCAGAGCATCAGATGGTAGGCACTCCTCTCCCTTGTTCGCACCTCTAGAGCTGTGACCAGCAGAGTGTCTGATAGCCTCTACCGGCTTCTTTCCAATTACCCTAGTAACCTCGGCATTGGATCTCTCTACCACAGCAGGCAGCCTCTCACCCATATTCTAGAACATTCACTCGGCGCGGGCATTTCCTGGGCGTATTGGTGTGGGAACAGTATCTCTGCCAGTGTCCGATGCCACTGCTCAATGATAGCCTGGGCACGGTGATGCCCTACCTCGCCTCGCCTAACTGCCACACCGTGTTTCCACATGAGGGCTTCAGTCTCACCTCTGAACACCTTACCCTAATCCACCTGCAACAATTCCGGCCACTTGAGGGGATTTTCCGAAGCCTCGTAGACACCCTGGAATGCCTGGGCCACCTGGCCAGCTGACTTGTCTGTGAGCGGTACTGCAGCCTTGTACCTGCTGGCGACATCGACGATGGTGAGGGCATACTTGTAGGTCTTACAACCAACCGAGTCGTGTGGAAGGAATAGAACATCTGCCTGGTGAACTCTGTTCGGGACAGTTTCATCGAAATGGGCATGCCTGATGTGCCGTGGACGAGGTCTGTATATCTGCTGCATCGCCTGGCAGCTGATCCACTGGCTAACTGTCACCAATGTGAAGTTGTGGCCCTTGCGACATGCAGCTTCGAGTAGTTGAGTGGGCTCGCGGTAATATCCACCAGGCTGATAGTAGAGTTCCTCAAGAAAGACGGTTGATAAACTCCCGGATTTCATCACTGACACGCACGGACTGGGTGGACTCTAAGCAGACGAACAGACGGCCGTCATTCATTCGAGCATTACTGAAGACCTCAAACACCTCTGTACACTGGCATCTAATCTCTGCTGGATCCTCACTGCACGGTAGTTTATCGATCAACACTCGGAAGTTAAGTGTCTTGACCAGGTCGTACAGAGATGCCATCCTTATGTAGCACGGCTTAAATGTTCGGCGGCCAAGATGGCCATGAGTGCTATGGAAACGTATGGTAGCCAAGGGCCTGCGACCCTGAAGAACGTACCTACTCCTGAGGCGATGGCTGGTATGGCTTCAGAAATCTTCTCCACACCACGGAGAGCATTGTTGGCGATTTTGCGGACCACCTCGCCAGCCTTTATTGTGAACAGAGCGATCAGAGCCCAAACTGCGGCTATGATGCATCGACAGGTCAGAAAACAGCAGAGCTTATAGTAGTGATGGCAGCTGCACCTGTGACGACAGGAGTCATGCTCTATTCACGCTCAAGCTGAATACATGATGTGTTCGACACACATACCCTAGCATAGCCAAAGTAAAGTACCGTCACACCTAATGAGCAAGTCCCAGCTATGAGGTTTCCGATGTTGAAGCTGAGCCGGTTGCCCTGATTAGGTGGGATGTTCATGCCCCCGAGGTGGTGACAGCCCTTGAGTGCCGACTCGAGGTCATCACATCCACTGGTTAGTCGCAGAAGTGCATATGACTTAGTTCTCTGTCTGTAGAGTTGGCAATCAGCCAGCTCGCGTACCTCACCAAGAACATTGGTCCCAGCAACCACAAGCTTGAAGTCATCAAGCTTATCCACCTGCTGGATGGCGCCTCCCTTCTGAACCAGGACCGAACCAGCGACACAGTTCAATACACCACGATGCAATGTCAGCTCTACCCATTGGTTAGCTGTGGCTTGGACCTGCTGGTGTTCTCGCTCCACATTTACGATCTGCTGTTTGGAACCCATTTGCTTCAGCTCCTGGTCATTCTCGTCATGGCAGACATGAAGTCTTGGAGCATTCATCGTCACATCTGTGCACTGCTCAGTGTACACCCGGAGGAACAGCCTATCCTGCATGGCAGCCGGATTCACGTGTGTGTTCTCGAGGAGGGTTACGAGTGGAGCTGCCAGGGGCATCTTGACACCTGCCTGTAGTTAGAGTTCCGTGAACTCCTCATTGCACCCCACAGTGTAGTACCCCTTTCCCTTCACGTAGAAGGTTGGTCCACGAGCCAGCAGACCTAGAACTAGGTACTCATCGTTCACATAGGTGGTGTCCATGGCGTTGTTTCTCTGCACGATCTCCCACCTGTTCAGAACCTGAGGGAGCTCTACCATCTGTTCTGTTGTGCTCTGAAGCTTGCACTCGAGTGCCATGCTCTTGATCTCGTGGATCTGTGCCGAGATTGCAACGTCGATGTACTTCCCAGCAGTGGACAACGGGTTATCATCGTGTATACTGGGTTGAATGACCATCTGGCGGTCCTTCCGAGAATCAGTGTGGTGCAATGTCGCGTGTTCAATGGCCCCATCTGGAGGTTGCACATACTGCAGCATGTTTAAGGTCTGGGTATATAGAGGTTTTAAATGGCTGCTGTGTTCGGTAAGGCTCTCCAGCAGATTGTCTATAGGCAGCAGGACATCAGCCAGTCGGCACGCCAGTCATGGCCAAGGTGTGCACTGCCCCACTGTGACAAGGTCCGAGGACTGCTGCGTGACATCAACATTATCCACGAGTGAGCCAATGTCACACCTCCGTCTGATGCGGAGATACGGGCCGCCATAGAGGAAGGAGCGCCAGCTCGTAGTACAAAAGAACTCCTGACTCGGATACTCTACCGGAAGTTTGACAACACCCAGGGCAGAGCACCCAACCTACCTGTGGCCCACACCAACAGTCCTGTTATTCTAGCTCTACAAAGCGCGAGGGTCGAATCCAAATATCTACTATCGGTCGGGAAGTGGGCCTCCATAGCCAGAAAGAGCGAAAAATGCTGGATAGCCTCCAGTCTGGAGAAAATAAGTACCAGAGGGAGGAGGGCAATGCCGCTGTAGCAGAGAGCCACGACACTGGTCATGCAGAAGGTACTCAGGATGGGCTCACTGTTGGCTACAAGGAGGCTGTTGAGCACATCTTCAACGAAAGAGGGCGCAGGAGATTGGCCAGTAATCTGCCAGCATTTCTGAAATTCAGATAACTACCAGGACTACCTCATCAAATCCGCTCACAAGTCAGATGCTCGTCGCGCATGGACAAGTGGATCTTCCGTCAGACGTTCCAGAAGAAGAGAGTCCTAGCATCTGACCCTCAGTGGATAGAGTTTCAGCAACAGGCTTCTGACGAAAAACAGGCTTCTGACTAAACTGACGAAGTTCCTCAAGCTTCGGACGAAGGTCCTCAAGCTTCTGACGAAGGTCTTCAAGCATCTGATGAAGTAGCTGACGAATGAAAAAAAAATGTGTGGCAGCGGCGACAGTCTGTCAGTGATGCCACGTAGAGCAGGCTAGTTTCTTGGCTGGAATCAGCTTGTAGGTTAGATCTGCACCTTTTCCAGAGATGGCTTGATGTGTGACAGCTCACCTGCCTCCTTGTTGCTGAAGATGAAGTGGAACAGATCTCGCGGGTGTACTTCTGAAAGAGGATGAAGACAGTTATCTTTGTGTGCCAGATGTGCCTGGTGATGTTGCTGAGGTAGATGACTGTCTTCTGGTCCATTGCAGGGTCATCGATAACTAGAACAAGTGGTTCTGTCAGTCTGGCTGCCAGCAGCTGCTCCATCAGTGCTTGCAGGTTCTGCATCTTGGTGATTGGGCCATTGTACCATTGATCATTACTGTCAACCGCCTCAGCGGCGGAGTCAGACACCAGAAGGATGTATGGAGAGTGGAGATTTTCGGCCATGAGAGCCTGCAGCAAGATGTTTTTCCCGTGTCCTGATGGGGCAATGATCAGCAACACCTGGCCAGCATCGCCTGGCCTACTGTCGAATGGTACAGACATGTGTGCGGAGGATGGTTAGCACTTGGTCGGCGGTAGCCTCGTCCATATCTGGAAGACTAAACGACAGTACTTCATGCACCAGCTCTTTCGCCTACAGAGCAGGGAATCCTGCACCTCCGGTGGATATGAAGGATGCGATGGAGGCGTCAATCATGAACTCCTAGCAGCAGCTGAGAAGATAGCGTAGAGGGCCTGTGTCAGCACCCACAGTGTCTAGTACATCCAGTATCTGTATGCTACATGCACGGGAGGCCATGACAATCATGTGGTCTTAAACGGCAAACCAAAGAACCCTAACTTTTTCACATCTGGTACCTGGAGGCTGGCGGTAGCACCTTTTTGCCATCGACAGTGATATTACTCAGGCCAAGGGTGCCTACCTTGAGATTCTCTCCATCCTGTTGGAATGAGCTACACGATTTCAGGAGATCCTTAACCAGGTCCTGTGCAAAGGACTCAGCCATAACCTTGATAGCTCCAGCCTCATCGACTCCGAGCATACCGAGCATCGTTGCCCTCTCCTTGATGCCCATCCCATTGTATACAGTCTTGGCCTTGTTAATGGCTGATTGTCCCACCGTATCAGTGTTCTCGTTGAGATCACGGGCTGGGATGGTACCTCGGATCTCCTACGGGTCTCCCTTCTCATCGAAGTCTAGGAAGGAGATAGGGGCAACAGTGTCCTCTGAACCGAGGCGTGCCTCGTCCAAGTGATCAAGATCGCCTAGCTCTTTGCTTTCTAGGTCTGTGAGTGACAGAGTCATAGTGCTATATACAGACGGCTTAAACCTACCAGTCATCCACCCAATGATATAGCTGGGCATAGGAGGACCACGCAGTCGGCCAAGGGAATAGGTAGCAGTACTCAGGGTACTGGCCCTCTCTGCAGGGGCACGCCTTGTGGGCGGTCCACCATTCCCGGGCATTGGCAATCCTCAGTCTGTGTGCTCGACTATGGGCTACACACCACCCTCCGGCACGCCACGCCTCATATGCGGCAGTGGTCTCGTGATCCATCTCTCACTATTCAGATGTTTTAAACGTAGGCGACGATGATCTTAGCCATTGCACTCGTTGCTGGCCATAGAACCGCGGCCTCCATTAGTGTAACACGTTCACCAATTATCTTGGCGGCGGAAGTGCAGGACACACCACTGATGGCGATCTTTGGGATGGGGTGAGTTATTCCGAGACAGTGCTCGGCCACCCCACTCACCACTGTAGCGAGGACGGCCGCAGTGGTGTCAGGAAGAACCTCATTTCCACCTGTCATCTTCACCACGGCGACATTCGCCGCCAAGTTACTAGCGACATGGACTGCCAGAGGTTTTGCTTTGGTCAGTAACCTCTGTCTCTTGGTTCGCATCAAGTTTTCCACCTTCTGAAGACTCACCTGGCTCTCAGGCAGTTGCTTCTCAATCTGTATCATTGACGTCATTGTTTAAGCACAGAGTATACAATGCGGTTAGACGTCTGCGTCCCCTGTCGGTAGAGCTAATAAGATCTCCCCAGTCTGCATCTGCCAGGTCTCTGGTTTGGTTCTCAGGAATATTCATCTCTCTATTGAGACATCTTAAACACGTCCGAGCTCACGCTATGCGAGAAGTACTATGATGTCTTCTGGAGGGAGTTGAAGGACTACAAGAAGAAGACACCAGATCAGCGCGCCCAGCTCTCCGGTGCTGAGCTGACAGAGGAGCTGACAGCTGTGAAGCTCTATCTAGGATTTGGTAAGGGACAGATTTGCTTTCTCGAATACCTTATCATGGGCGTGAGTATCGTCGAGCAGCTCGTGCGAGCTAAAGGTTTCTACAAGGATCTGGAGTATATGTCAGATGTGTTCCAGCAGTAGCAGACCGCCATGGCCTCACCTGACTCAGAGCTGAACAAGGCTCTGCGACACTACAAGCTGGAAAAAGGATGCGCTGCGGAACCATCCAACCCTTGGATGTGCATGTGGCAGCGTGTATAAGGGCTGTAGGGCATGCCAAGCTGGTTCAGTTTGTCACCATGGTCCCCACTGCTACTGTAGAGAGTCAGGATAGACTTATAGCTGATTTGCTAGCGGCGGAGTAGGCTGATCCCGAGCGCCACGATAGCTAGGCCTGACACCACTCATAGAGCTGCCACGGGAAGCAGTGTCATGTCGACTGTCTGCAGTGTCAGGGTCAGAATGCCTTTATGTGAAGCTGCCATGGGAAGCGTCGTGTAAACTGGCTGCAGTGTCAGGGTCGGAACGACTGTATGTGCTGCCATGCCCGTACTATGCGTAGGTGCATTGATATCAGTGTTGAAGCCGAAGTGGACACTGGGAGAACTCCCCTCGACTATCCTGTTGTTATAACCCCTGACTTGGAGGTCCTCGATGTTCACGATCACGTTGCTCGGAATCAACTGTATGTGTAGTGAAATAGCAAAGTCAAGTTTGCGTGTGACACGCCTTCTGCAACCCCTGCTGGAACTTAGCAACAAGACTACTGGGGTCTGCCACGATGATCATATCCTCAACGAGACTGATGAACATGCCCTGGACCTCTGCTCCACTGACACCATCTATGGAATGACGCAGCTTGGTCTGTGCTGTAAGGAGGCAGTAGCACAGTGCTTCCAGGGACTGGTTGCTCCGAACGATCCCTGCTGGTGTGAGGCCTGAGGTGGTGTGTGGGACAAAGTACTTCCCCACATCTGGATAGTCCTGCCGCAAGCCAGTGATGTGCATATTTTGCACCATCGGTCTAAGTTCGGAGTCTGGATCGAACGAGAATGTCACTGTCCTCCGATGGCCTCCTCATCGGGGTGTTTGATAGGGGAGTCCTGAGTAGTCACGTCTCAGGTCACCATACATAACTCCTAGACCGCTGTTGTCACCACCATGCCACCGATAGTCTGGGTGAGCACTGGACTCTCTCTGTAGTCTGCTGGCTGCTGAGACGCTATGACTGTTGAGCTGTGGGTCGAAGTCATTTGTATCAGAGATGGCTTGCACCCAGCTCATGGAGGATTCGTCGCACCGTGAAGTACACGTGGAATCTTGGCCAGCTTACGATGAGCACAGCTTCAGGAGTACCAGAATAGGAGTGAAGCAGGTTGGAACTTACTCCACATCCTGCCATGGCACACGACACGCCAAAGTTCAGCTGCTGATTCCAGTATGAGAGGCTTGGAGCAGCCATCCCAGTATGAGCTTGTTTCACATCCTTGATGGTGATGGGGGTGGTTGGTCAGTAGTCATAGGTTGACGGAGAAGCTGGTTCGGGACCATCCATCCACTGTGATGGAGAACGGTGTTAGCTCTGATATATCAGACAATAGACCTATAAGGCCAGTCCAGCTGGAACCCAGGAGGGGCGGTTGGCTCCAGATGACTGTCGTGAGGTACAGTGGGAAGGCCATCCATACTGGTGTTCTTAAAGCTACCTTACTGGCAGCCCACTATTTGTAGTCGTCTTGACTCCAGAGACCAGCGAGGCGACCTCGCCGTCGTGAGGTTCAGTGGGAAGGCCATCCATACTGGTGTTCTTAAAGCTACCTTACTGGCAGCCCACCATTTGTAGTCGTCTTGACTCCAGAGACCAGCGAGGCGACCTCGCCGTAACATCTCGTTTTTTAGCTCCTCCATATCAACCCGCTCGCTGGAGCCTTTAAGGTTTTGCTGTCGCACTTTAGGTTTCTCCATGTGGTACAGGGCTTGGCGCTTCAATATATGGCAGTACTTTTCATCGGTGACCTGTCCATCCACGAGAGCTTTGCTGACAGACTCGTCGATAGTCTGTAGCATACTCTGTGCCAGTGTCACATACTTAGCATGCTTCTCCAGCCTCCTTGTGATCTGCTGCTACCCTGCCACCAAGCCAGTGGCCCAGACAGTGGTAGCTAGTGTCACGTCACCCAGCGGGATGGCGACGATGGCACCCACCCCTGTAGCGAGAGTGGCCACAGCTTCCACACCAGCACTGGCTCCAATCACACCCACAGCAGTTGTTGTACGCGCGAGGACGTTGTAGGCTGGGCTTATATCGCCTGCGCATTCTGCTGTACTTTTCTGCCTCACTTTAGCATCCTACCAGGTGAACGTTGTCAAGGTAGATGGAGGACACTATGGGTGGTTCCATCACGCCGATGCGACTCTGGTAGAGACTACGTGTTTGTCTGAGCCTACACAGAGTGCAACGCCAATCCCGTATGGGTGGGGCCCCGCCTGGTGGTGGGGCGGGGCCTAATGCATTTTAAACTGTGTTTAAACTTTGTTTACACTGGAGAGAGGGTGGTGGGAGCCGCAGATCACAGCGAGGCAGGGCCCAGCGTTTAGACTGGGTTTAGATACCACCTTTTTCTGTGAGCCGTCCCATTTAGAGACATGGGACATTGTATGTATTTGTGTGGGGGACGTCTTACGAAGTATCACGTATGGCAATAATCAATATTGGCGACAGCTGGCTATACATTGTGCACATCTATCACTATAGGGGCTGACAGCTGGCCATAATTTATGTGTCTCTATCATTATAGCAGATAGTTAAAATTTGGATGACAGCTGGCTATAATGTATGTGTCTATAGCTTCAGCGAATCAAATTGAGCATATATGGCTATGGGCATAATCGATATTGATTGACAGCCGATTTTTAATTTATGCGTGTCTATTGCTATAGTCCATAATCGAGAATTGCCCCTCTATAAATCAGCTAATCACATTGCACGTCTACCGCTATAGCCCTTTATTGATAATAGCTATTATGATGGACAGGTTATTCTGATATAAGTACCAGCCTATTTTTAGTTTTTACCATTACATACGCCCAGACCCGCCTGGATCATTAATCTCACTAACAATAGACCGTTCCAGTTTTAGCTATGACCCACACATCTCTAGTTCAGATCCACCCACACCTCGCTCATGTTGGGATCGAGCGATCTCTGAACTTCCTGACTATCAATTTCCAAAAAAGTGTACAGCTAAGCTGTTGAATATTTGAAACTAAGTTGACTGTGTGCTGTTGCGGCATATGACAGCAACAGTGCCCAGTCAAAGTAGTTTCAAAATTTTCAACAGCATGTTTATTAAATATTAGAGACATACAATTCGTACAATGTGTCAGACTATTAAGAGATAAAGACGGGCCTAATATAATCATTTATGACGTAATTATTATGACGTCATCCTACACGCCGCTCATATGACGTCAAACCATCGATGGATAATCTGGAAAGGTGAATTGTGTGCGATTGACACACGTTTTCAATGCCCTCCCAAGCTTCGTAGGTCGTGGCTTAATTATGGAGTACCAAAGATTGGCGTGAGCTGGTGGGACGCCCATAAGAACACGCGTTTTTTCCACTACATATATGGGTAATTAAGCCATGCCGCTCGAAACCACGTGCCTTAGGAGGATCAATGAAAAAGCGCGTCTATCTCACCCCATTATTACAAATGTATGTTATGCGTTTCGAATATCTCTTGCCAGTAAATTCTGATGGCTATGCCAGTTTAAATGGCATCCGACTGGGGGAAAAGACAAAGACGTGTATAATCTGAAATTATATTTATTTAAATAAACTATCGAAATCTATATTAATCGGTACTGTATATCTAACAATACTATTACTGATTATTAAAATAGTAATACTATGTCGTTCAATATTGCAACAACGGTTACTCTATATTCATATGTAAGCAATGAAAGTAAACAACTCCAACTCTGAAGTCCCAAATTGTAATTCCAAGGTTACCGTGCATGTATGTTGTTGATAAATTTGAAACAAGGTTGACTGGGAGCTATTGATGACAATTGCCTCAACAACTCGCACTAAAATAGTTTCAACTGTTTCCATAATATATTGAGTAAATTGTAATGTATATTTGATGTTTTGGCCTTTCCGGTTCAGCGAGGTAAACCAATGATATTTAGGCTGTGTTCTCGCTAGAGAATTAACCGGCGTAGCGCAATACTGATGCATGACGTTATTCCGGATTAACTCTCTAGTGAGAACACAGCCTTAGCCAATCTCTTTCAGGAATGTACAGTCGACATAACCATAATCTAATTCCAAAGCCGAGTTCTCGCTGGAGAGTTAATTGGCAGTAACGCCATACTTCAGTATAACGCCATACTTCAATATGGCGTTACTCCGAATTAATTTTCTAGTGAGAACACTGCCTAAGAGGCCAAACAGATTTGTTGTGCAAATATTCTAAACTTCCTTATAGCCGTCTTGAAATTGAGTACCTATAATTTCAAGCGATAAAAAGGTTAAACAGTTTTGAAATCAAGTGACTAGATGGTTTGCTTCATTTAATTACAGCGGGGGAATTCTGATATGCTGCATGATTTTATTCCAACTTTTTTACTACTATAATAATAATAATAATAATAATAATAATAATAATAATAATAATAATAATAATAATAATAATGTAATTATAAAGACCGTTATATTACAGCAAAAATGTTGAATATTTTCAAAATATATTCTAGATTATAGAACCAATATCTCTTTAACCCTTGGTCCAAAGAGGGCAACACACCAAAAATCATTTACCATTGAATAAATAATTTGTATATATTTCGAAACTAATTGGACTGGATTGGTACTGCCTAGGAAAGCTTACATGCATAGCGACATATAAATTTGAATTCTAGAAATTCATGGCTCAAAGGGGTACGATAAGGTAATTGTCAAAATATAAAATCGGAGACTCTCCTAACATGATGATTATTTTGGAATCAATCTATTACAATTTCAGTATCGTTGTTTCACTTGGACAAAACTCCGATATGATGCCTTTTGATTGACAGAATCGAGTGTTTAATATCAAGGCGCCATGTGATTTTTACGTGTTGTCGTCATCGTTGTTCATAGGAAGTGGTTTATCAAAGCTCTCTTTTCCTTGCAACCAGTATGTGGTCTGTATTCCTTTGCCCTTTAACACAGGGAAAATACAATGAATGGATCCGATCTGTCACTCAAGTATATGTCGTCACAATCAATTAGGACACATGTAGACTGCCATCACAATGATAATGACGCATTATAACTCGGTAATGAACCTCGAAAAGTCCGGAAAGTATACGAAATATTTATCTTCGAAAAATGCAAAAATAATAAACCCCGATCATGTGGAATCTACAAACTAATTTCACTTGACTGGATGCTGTTGCGGGCACATTAGTTTCAAAATATTCAACATGTTACCTGTGCAGTTACCTTGAATTTGGGATCTGTTAATTGGGGTTCTAAATATATAAATCGATCCCAACACACGTAAAACGTGGAGCAAATTTAGCTAGAAATTGGAGGAGCACAGGTAGAAATGGATCCCCCCGTTGTTGTGGTGGGTGAGAGGTTTCGTCGTGTGTGTAAAGTTCGGGCTGGAGTGGGTGGAATGTTATGGTAGGTGAATTATGTGTGTCTGTTGGTGAATGTGTGTGTGCGTATAGTTGTGTGTGTGAGATAGATCTAAGTTTGTGGATTAGTAAGCTGGTGCATGGTTACAGATTGGCGAGGGGTCGGGGTAAGCTTGCGCATGGGTGAGTGATGTAAGATTGCTATGTATACGGTTGGGCTGTGAGGGGTATATGGTTGGATACGGGTTGCATGGGTATGGATGCATTCCCGAAGGTTCCACGTGAGAGGGATGTGTGCGACGTGTAATGATGCGGGTGAGTCAGTGATGAGTGTGAGGTTGTCAGTGCATGACGGGTGCAGGGTTGTGGGTGGGTGAGTAGATGTAACGTTTCGGGTTTTGATGGTGTAAGTTTGCAGATGGGTGATTTCCAGAGAGTTGCGTGTGGATAGTGTACGATTGCAGAGGGTGTATGATTGGTAGTTGACGAGTGTATGGTTGCTGATGAGGCGCGAGTGATGGATGACTGAATGGTGCAAGACCTGTAAGGTTGCTGGTGACGACGGATTGGTGATGTGAGGCTGAGTAGTCTAAGGTTGTGGATGCCTCGAGTTGGTGAAGTATCGGCAAGGTGGATGACGGGTGGTTGATTGTGAGTGGATGACTATTGGGTAATGAGTAAAAGGCTTTCTATCAATATCCCCTCACCTTAACACTGATTTCGCCTCGCTTTGAGATCAAGTAACCAGAAGCTGTCTCTATCAAACCTTGTTGCGTTGCCTTGCTGATATGGATTCTCAGAGCTGTTCAAAAGCAAACAGAATAACCACACACGTGACACAGAAAGTGGGCCAATACGTTTGAGAGTATTTGTGATGTTATCTGGGAAACCCTTTCACATGTCACCAGATTATGCTTTGAGAAAACAGCAAAATAGGTAAAAACTAATCTTTTGCAAAATTTTGCTTTTTGCATGTTTTGTCATTACTGGCCATTCCTCTATTATGTTTCAAAGTGTAGTGGATTAATAATAGCATTCCTTTATATTAGTAATAGTCCGATTTTAATGACAGCTTAAAGTCAAATTATTGTATTTTAATGTCTAAATCAGAAACTACTTTAAAGACTTTTAAATCCATTTTTTCTCAAAATTTGTTCCGAATAGTGGGCTAATTCACATTGCCATAACATTGGATACTCTTTACATAGAAAAGCAATTGAAAAAGCTTTAGAAATCTTTTGCATGCTGGATAGATCACAGAAAGTCAAATTTTCACCATGTTAAAGGTTTTCCCGGATCGCATCACATTTATATGCAAATCCAAATGCTTCACATTTTAAAATCCGCAGATGCAAATGCAAATACTTCACAGGAAATATTTAAATGCATTTACATGCAAACACGTTTGTAGTTGTCCAAAGCCATTTGTATATATTCTAGCACACATGCTTTTAAGATTTCAAAATGAAATGGAATAAAATAGTTACTTCTTCTTCTTTACGTTCGCTGATCATACCGCCAGTCCTAAGTGACTATCGACATGATCATAAGCGTTACGTGCGTGGATCCTTGGTTTATTAGAGTGCGCCGTCTTCAGCACTCGAGGTTTCTGTCAGGGTTACCTCACCCTTACCTCCTTTAGTCGCCTCTTACGACGCGCAGAGGATACGGAAGGTGTATTCTAAGCCCCACCTACAGGACAACATAGTTACTATTGTGGCCTTTTGCGGGTGTTGAAGAAAGAGACAATTATAAACAAACCAGTTAAATATGAAAATATGTCTTATTTCTACAAATAGGCAACATTGAGGAAACCAGTTTCAGCTATTCCCACCTGTCTCTGGCTAAGCTCCACCCACACTTCTAAAACTACCTAACTATCAATTTCCAGAAAACTATACTATACTATACTAAATAGTAAAGACATACAATTCGTACAACATCGCATAGACCGTCTTCATTTAAACGATCATGACAAACCTATTTACGTCATTTATGACGTCATCCATTAAGACGTCATCCTACACGTCACGTAGTTGATTATGACGTCATATGATCTCCATGGATATAATTGAATGCTAAATATGCTGTGATGCAATGTAAGCACGTAATTAACTATAATTATACCAATCTTTACAAAGGAGAAGGGCACTGCGAAGTGCCAGAAAGGTGTTCAAATATAGACATAACTGCGTATTTCAGCTCAGTACTACTAAACGAGTTGTTGCTATGGGACTGCGCATACACACCATCGCCTGTTGATTCCATCCTGGATGCCATGTTTACGGTGTCACCGAATAGACAATAACGTGGCATGGACAAGCCAACAACTCCTGCCAAAGCAACACAAATCATTCTTTACGTATTTCACCCTAAGCAATTAGCAAATCGAGAGACAGTGAGAGCGAGAGAGGGGAGAGAGAGAGGGAGGGAGATTGAGGGAGGGGGAGGGGGAAGGGGGGGGCGAGAGAGAGGGAGAGAGAAATGGAGGGAGGGGGAGGTAGGGTGAGAGAGGGAGAGAGAGAGAGAGAGGGAGGGAGAGAGAGAGAGAGAGAGAGAGAGCGAGAGACTGAGAGAGAGAGAGAGAGAGAGAGAGAGAGGGTGGGCGAAGGCCGAGACAGAGACAGTGGAGGTAGGGACGAGGGACAGAGGGACGGAGAGAGAGAGAGGGAGAGAGATAGTGGAAGAGAGAGAGAGAGAGGAGGGGAGGGAAGGATGGATGGAGGGAGGGATGGAGGGAGGGAGGGAGACAGAGGTGGTGTCGTATGGGGATGAGGAAGGGACGAGGAGAGTGGTTGGTAGGGTTAGAATAGATTGGAGTTTATTTGGTTTTATTTTAGATTGCTATTGTGAGGTTTGTTTATCACGTTCACCAAGGAGATGTACTTCATCTTTTTCTATTTTATTTGGCTCATGCCTCTCGCCAAAAGCAGCAAGATTAACCCTTTAATGACTAAATTTGTTCAAAGATTAAACATATTTACTTATTGACTACCCATTTGCAGGCCAAGAGAAGACTATTTTTTTAAATTCTACCACTTACCTGGGGAGCAATGTGCACACATTTTGGAATTGTGTGACTGCTCTGCCGTCAAAGGATGGAATATACCAAAATGATCCTTGATCCATGTAGAATACCTTCTCTCTAGACCGTCTTGCGGATCTGGATGCTAAAGGTCACTTTGACCTTGAAATGTAGGTCAAGGTCGCAATTGTAAAGAATCTGGGATATCTCCCTTCAAAATCAGATCTAAGCATGATTTTTAATGTGACTATATCGACTGAATTACAAAATATATTATTATGTTAAATGTCTACCTAAAGATTAAGTATTGTAAAGGAAGTAGAGACAATGCCAATAGATACTACATGCCTGCATACTGAACATTTTTGTTTTGATGTTTGTTACTGTCTTAGAAAAGTCCATAGGTTATGTTTGATATGTGTGTATGTTCTGATTTTAAATTGCCATGCAACGATCAAGGGAATCCACTATCTGCGGGAAGATGCACGCGAACAAGATTCTGAACAGCAACATATATTGCAGCAGTCTTATACAAGAGACAACATAGTGTCCAATAGAAAATCTGACTATGAAAAATGTTTACTATGTCAGGCCACCGACTACACATTATCCAGAAACGTACACAATGTGTGAGTGCGTACGGGCCAAGACAAATATTGTGCAAGTCATAACATCAAATCGTCCCATGCTGAATTATTTAACCCGATTCCATTTCTACATATCATCAGATATACACTTTCTAACTCCCTCTTCCCCACATACACCCGTCATATGATGGGTGGGTACCCTGGAAAGGTGAATTGGAAAAGGTTCACTTATTGCACACAGTAGTGAATACATTCTGCAAGTTAAAGCATCACGTGAGGGCAGATTCATGGGAGAAGGAAACCAGTGAGGACATAATTAATGCACCACGTGTCACGGGGATAGCGCAGACCATCTTATTAGTATACAAGAATTCACCTTTCCAGAGTACCCACCCATCATATTACGTCATAATGAACTGCGTGATGTGTACAATAACATCATAATGAATGGCACCATGAATGACGTCGATAAGTACGTCACGAAGGCATATTTGAAGACGGTCTATGCGTTGTTGTACAAATTGTTTAATAAATATTTTGTTGAATATTTTGAAACTAATTTGACTGGGCGCTGTTGTTGCCAGTCAAATTAGTTACAAAATAGTCAACAGCTTCCCTGTATAGTTTTCAGGAAATTGATAGCTGGGGCATTTGGGGATCGATCAATCCCGACACGGCGAGGTGTGGGTGGAGCATAGCTAGTGATGGGCGGGGCATAGCTAAAATGGAGAGGTCCATTGAGAGGTCAGAGGTTCACTTTCCCAGTTTCAGATCTTTCCAACTGAAAATGATCCTCAGCCTATATTTCAAGATCAGTTATTCCTATTGCAACTAAACTTGTCTATGTGGTTATCTATGCTGTTAGGAATCAGCATGATGATACTGAGGTCACAATTCCTAAGGTCAAGGTCAATGTGTCCTTGGTACAAAACTGTTTTCAATGATACGGTCAATGCCACTGTAACAAATAGGAGAGAGTCGCGACATTTAATTCTGCGGAATTCTTGTTTTTTGACAAGGATTGTGTTGGGAAACCGTAGCAAAGGCTATGATTGAGAAGTTGGTGTATCTTGGCATTAGTTTGTGCAGAAATCCGGGAAAGTTACGTGAGTCATGCATTCATGTTGAATGATGATGTACCCACTACAGCCAATTTAAAACACACGTGGCACTCCTAGTCACATTGTCTGAGAAGTACAATATTTCGATTAGAGAATGTAGTCATGCCAAGATAATAATACATCTGGATTAGAGTGATGGTATCATTTCCTTTCATCTTTCCTTGCTATTTTGCACGGACTGTGTTGTGCCATAGCAAATGAAAATAGTTGAAAATAGGCCTACATTTGTTTTAGTTTGTGCAAATAATTCGTGGAAATGTAAACATATCGTGTGGAAGCATGCCATTCATGTTGAATGCAATAGGGTCCATGTAGGCATTGGGAACCCTGACAACTTAAACGCTTTTAGCCCTTTCATTCCTGAGATTTCTGGATTTGGATTCAGTTGAACCATACATTTAAGACGCTGAATAATAAAACAAATTGGATAGCACGCTGGTACCGATTTCGCCTTTGCGGAGATTTCTAAATATTCAACATAACAGTCCATATAGTGTAAAGCATACACCGTATGTAGCCTGCGTGCGTAAAAGGGCCAATTTGAGTCTTGATCTAATATGTCTAAGTCACCATAGACCATCGTATTAGTCAGTGACAAGTCTGGGAAAGTAATTCTAATCGAAATACATTGATTTCTGTACAATCGTGACATTGACCTATATTTCAAGGTCATTGTGACCTTTAACATTCAGATCCCCAATGATGCCTAGTAGGATATCATTCCCCCATCTCTCAAGGATCATTTTGGTATATCACATCCTTTGAGAGAGCAGGCCGGTCCCGAAAACCCCTACTTGCTCCCCAGGTAACTGGAATGACTGGTTCGGTTATTGAGCCAGTCATTCCAGTGATAGATTTTCTAAAATCGCCTTCTCTTGGTCTGCTAATGGACATTCCTCAAGATCACTACAATGGTCCGTTTTGGCTGGTTTTGTCGTGAAAGGGTTAAGCCAGCAAGACACCACTAATACTCTATCGCTATCTACATTGAATTACAGGAAGATGTGTTTAACGTGTTATACACGAGAAGCCATATATATATGAGTCTAACGACCTGTCAATCGCCCGGAACATTAGGATTTTACATGCTTCATAGGCTGGAAGCCATTGCTGCCTAAGGCACCGATTCTTTTCAGACAAATCTGCTTTAAAATAATCAACATCTTTAGTAAACGGTTGCCTTTAAATTGATATTCGATGATTGTATCTGTATAAATTCTGAATCGAATTTCTGAAACCTACCGCCAAACGATACATTTTTCGTAAAATCTAAGATGTCCGGAGTAAGAATTGACCAAACACATTTCGGAATAGGAGTTCCGAAGCTCACACCCTTAGTATCCCTCCAACCAAGTTTGGTTAAATTCCGCCATGCAGTATTTGATGAAAAAGCAAAGGTTGGCAGACAATGGATGTATGTACGACTGCTAGACAGATAAAAGGGGTGCGTTTTGACAATTTCCGGTGATTTTCTCAATTAAATCTAAGATGTTCACCCAAATCAAGATTCTGAATAGAAGACCTGGAGGAGGAAATGCGTTTTTACAATTTCCGAGTATAGGAGGATATGTATTTTAACAATGACTGGTGCATTTTTCATAAAATCTCAGATTTTTACTCAACAATTTCACCAATCAAAAGTCCGAATGGAAGTTCCGCAGCTTAGTGTCATAGAATCAGTACATACAAATTTGGTTGAAATTCATCAAGCGGTTAAGAAGGAGATGCGCTTAGAAAATTTCTTGTAAACTTTGTTTAAATCTATGATTTTCACCAACAGATTGACAAATCAAAATTCTGAACAGACGTTCTGGACCCTGCGACGATATGGTCCTCATAGCTAAATATGGTTGCAATCAGCCCAGTTGCTAAGGAGGAGATGCGCTTTGGTAATTTCCAGTTAATGTTTTTATAACATTTAAAATATTCACTCTAAAGATTGACCAATCGAACTTCTGAGAAATTTCTGGAGCCTAGCACAATAGAATCCTTCCAGACACATTTTAACTACATCAAGCAGTTACTGAAGAGATGCGTTCTGAACATTTCCGGTACAGTTTTCATAAAAACTCAGATTTTCACCCAAAAAATCAACCAAACAAAATTGTGAATAGAATATCTAGCGCCAATCCCCATAGGATCCTTCCAGCTAAATTTGGTTAAAGTCTGTGAAGCGGTTTCATAGTACATACGTTTTAAATCAAAAGTTGATGACTGACGGATGGGCAACGAATGATGGCCAGTCCATGGGCAGTTCCCATGGCAAAAGCTCGCTGACCAGGTGAGCTAATAATAAACTATACCTGCGCAACATGATCCTGTATGTATGCCAATTCGTAGCTGTAACTTCCGGTCTGGTTGATGGTATATCCGGAAGTGCATACATGAGCTGAGAATATCCAATGACATGTCTGCAATCTCAGTCATGTGTTTTCTGCCATTTCGGTTAGGTAGACCACTCACCACCATGTAGGCGTCGTTTATCGTCTCCACCTTGGTTTCATAAAAAGATAACAAGTCTTACCTTTATCTTAATAGTTTCATGCAGGCATTGCAAGAAACAAAACGTTAAAGTTTGAAATATCTTATATCTAACTTGATGAGAATAAGTAGCTGTCTTAAGTAGCAACGTATTCCGTTTAAATGAGTTACTTACTTAACCTAAACTATGGACCTTTCCAGTTTTGGATATTCCCCGCCCATCCGTAGCTAAGCTCCACCCACACCTCACTTGTGTTGGGATCGATCAATTCTTGAACTCGCTGACTATTAATTTCCAGAAACCTATACAGGTAAACTGTTAACTATTTTGAAACTAATTTGAGTGGGTGCTGTTGCTTCCTATTCAAAAGAATGTGTATTAACTGGTAAAGAAATACCATTCGTACAACGTCGAGCCACACCATCCTACATGCCGCTTAGTAAAGTATGACGTCGTATGACGTCAGATGATGCATGGATAAACTGGAAAGGTTCATTCTGATGGTTGACATCAGGGACACGTAATGTCGAAAATCAGTTGTTCTGACTAATTTTGAGTTGCCTTGAAAATAAACACTCTTTATGATTTCAGACACGGTATCATGAATTAGACCCTTACATCTTAAAACAAACATGTGATAAAAGTGTTTGCTTTAAGACATATTCTATGTTATATTAACATATTAAGTTCACTCGATGCTGTTGTCGCCTTGTACAGCTTGAGCAACAGGATAACTAAATTTACAATATTGGCATATCTATCCTATTTTTATGAGTCCATGGCAACGAGTCCATGTCAAGAGGCCAAGTCCTAAGTTACACCACTGTAGTTAGTAACTAAGCATGTCAAACAGGAAATCAACCCAGTTCTAGATAACATCCGTCCACTTTTTACATGTGTTGGATTCCCGGAATATATATTTCAAAATACATATGTAGGAAAGCTGTTTAACATATTGAAAATAATTTGACAGTTGCCAGGATTGTCAAAATAGTTTAAAGATATTCAATGCAAAGTTTATTAAATTGTAAATTCAACAAACACATGCAGTTCGTATACTTCGTGGCAGAGTTTTCGAGTTCCGTGATGGAGAGGTCTATGTCTGTTTGATTGTGATGTGTGACGTATTTGATTATGACGTCAGCTACTTGAGTGGCAGATCGGATCATTTCGTTTTCTCAATGGAACTTTGCGGTTTATCCATCAATCATATGACGTCATATGACGTAATAATCAACTACGTGACGTGTAGGATGACATCATAATCAATTACAGCACGGATGACTCGATTCCGTCCGTCTTAAACGCTCAATAGTCTGACACACTCAATAGTCCGACACGTTGTGCGGATTGTATCTTTACTATTTACTAAACATTCTGTGTTCTGGCTGGAGAGTTAATCGGGAATAACGCCATTCGTCATTATGCAGTTACACTGGTTAAGTCTCTAGTGATAAAGTGGCCTTAGTCAACGGATTAAGAATTGTTGTACGAATTGCATGTCTTTACTATTTAAAAGGCTATAGGTAGCAACAGCACCCAGTTAAATTAGTTTCAAAATATTCAACGGCTTACCTGATTAGTTTTCTGGAAATTGATAATCATGGAGTTCAGATTCCAACATGAGCGAGGTGTGGGTGGAGCTTAGCTAGAGATGGGCTGGGAATAGCTAAAACTTGAAAGGTCTATTGTAAAAGATCCGTACAAATAATCATTCAAAGGATCTGAAAATAACGTCACTGGAAATTGTTGCTGTATTCAAAGGATTATAGCGTTCAATATATTCGCCAGAATAGTATTCCAATATCTCTATGTTAGCGTAGACATATGAGTAAGCTTGAATTCACCTTTCTAGAGTACCCATCCATAATCTGACCTCGTATGACGTCATAATAAGCTCAGCGCGTATATGATGACGTCGCAATCATTACGCCAAAAAGGGTTCCATATAGACCGTCAGCAAATCTCAAAGAGTTCGACACGTTGTATGAATTGTATGTCTGTGTAATTCTTTGCTATTTAATAAACATGCTGTTGAATATTTTGAAACTAATTTGACTGGGCGCTGTTGCTGCCTTAGGAAGCAACAACACTCAGTCAAATTAGTTTCAAAATATTCAACAGCTAATCTGTGTATTTTTTTGGAAATTGATAGTCAGGGTGTTTGAGAGATCGATCGATATCAACACGAGGGAGGTGTGGGTGTAGCTTAGCTAGAGAGGGGCCGGGCATAGCTAAAACCGGAAAGGGCCATTGTTTTGCCTTAGGCAACAATAACTTTCAAAATACTCAACAGAACCTTGGAGCTGGTCTGTCGTGTTCAATTGTTAACGCGCGGTGGCCGATTGTAAAACATTGGCCAAAGCAGTTCAGATTTTGCTAAAAACGTATCATTGGCTAATATATTTGGCAATGCGTTGCCAAAGTAATGTATGTATCTGAACATGGAAGATTTATGGAGGGATACGATATGTCACGTATCTGACGTCATAATCATATGCGACACTAGCTAGCTGACGTCACAGTCAAAATAACACACGTCCTTTGAAAGTAGCAACGGTCCGCTATAAAATACACACCAAGGGAGAGACATCATTGCATAAATCTGTTAAGCGTGCTACGAGGTGACCTAAAAACCAGGAATCGGCACAGTCAAATAAAAAATGGACATGAGGACGCTAAGGATTTCAGCTGAGGACAAGACACAGCGGGCAAAAGCGAAGAAGGATTGATTGCAGCTGTAGGATGTTTCTACAGCTGCAGAATACAGTGATCATAATGTACCATTACAGAAGTGTCTGCATTAGATGTCATTAATGAATTTACAAATTAGGAAACTTTATGTTGAGTATTTTGAAAGCATTACCTCCCGGTTAAATTAGTCTAAAAATATTCAACAGTTTACCTGTATTGTTACCTTGAAACTGGGATTTTGAGAATTTAGGACTCAAACTGTTAAAACGGGTTCTAACACGTGGACAAAGCGGTGGAGCTTAGCTAGAAATTGGCGGTGCATCGCTAGAATTTAAAGGTGCATATTCACAGTAAAATTTCTGAAAATAAAATTATTTAAATTATACACTTTTAGAGGATTAAACTGTGAGCCTATACATAATGAAACGAAATAAATCTGAACATATGATGATTCCATTCCATATAAATTAATATAAGTTTTTAAGTTGCGAAATTGAAATAGAGCCATGGGCCTCTATTTCAATTTCGCAACTTAAAAAATTATATTAATTTATATGGAATGGAATCATCATATGCTAAGATTTATTTCGTTTCATTACACATAGGCACATAATTTCAGCTTATAAAAATATGCAATTTCAACAGTTTTATTTTCAATCATTCTGGTGTGAATATGCGCCTCCGTGATTTACACTAACTTACGCATAAAGTACGCAATTTTAGTCTATTAACTGTACCTTGTAGACGTCATATCTTTTGATCAAGTTATCTATCATCTCATACAGACTGTTTAACAGACGCACTATCTGCATGGGATCACTCTCGGCAGAGAGGGACGTAAAATCGCAGATATCAGAAAAATATATGGTCACGTCGTCCACAAATTCTGGCGTCAAGGACTGACCCTTCATTAAACGTTCCGCCACAACTCTAGAATCGAAATAAAGGAACAATAACGGCCATGACGGTGTCGGAACAATGATTAGTAGTACAGTAGTGTAGCGTATAGAGACGGTTCGTGACTGGAAATGTGTGACAATGCGTGCACGCGCGCGTGCTAGCGTGTGTTTGACTGCGTGCGCGCGTGCGCGTGCGTATGTCTGTGCCTATGTACGTGCGGGAATGTATAATTCAGTGCTTTACTGCTACTACTACTACTACTACTACTACTACTACTACTACTACTACTACTACTACTACTACTACTTACTAATGTTACTACTACTACTGCTACTACTACTACTACTACTACTACTACTACTACTACTACTACTACTACTACTACTACTACTACTACTATTACTCCTACTATTACTACTACTAGTCCTACTACTATTGCTACTACAACAACAACAACAACAACAACAACAACCACAACTACTACTACTACTACTACTACTACTACTACTACTCCCACTATTACTCCTACTATTCCTACTACTATTCCTACAATAACAACAACAACAATAACAACAACAACAACAACAACAACAACAACAACAACAACTACTACTACTACTACTACTACTACCACCACCACCACCACCACCACCACCACCACCACTACTACTACTTACTACTACCACTTACTACTACTACTACTACTACTACTACTACTACTACTACTACTACTACTACTACTACTACTACTACTACTACTACTTACTGCTACTACTACTACTACTACTACTACTACATCATCTACTACTACTACTACTACTACTACTACTACTACTACTACTACTACTACTACTACTACTACTACTACATCTACTACTGCTGCTGCTGCTGCTGCTACTATTACTACTACTACTACTACTACTACTACTACTACTACTACTACTACTACTACTACTACTACAACAATAAATCACTAACTGTGGGAGCATCTGGTAGAGAAGTTGATCAGTTTTCTTCTTCTCTTCCAGGAGTTCCTTCGTGCGTGCACCGACTAGCTCCTCCAGATTTACGGAGTAAACTTCCAGTTTGTGCAGGACATTATCCACGATGTTCAAACTTCTGCATTCACAATAATACCAACAATAATAATAATAATAATAATAATAATAATAATAATAATAGCCTCGATGATAATTTACATACTCATAAACACTGTTTATAGTGTAAAATTATGACCCTGACAGCATGACTTACTAGGCCTCTATTGGACAGCTACTGGGTCACGTTGATGGCCCGGTTTTAATCCAGTTCCGGTCCGATATGCTGCTGAATATTGTGAAGATAATTTGACAGGGAGTTGTTGTTGCCTATGGTCAAATTAGTTTCAAAATATCAACATTGGTATTTTGTTTCCATTTTATATCTAGATTCTCAGTATATATCATACTTTCCAGAAAAGCAGAATGAAAATGAAATGGACTCGGTTTTGCCAGTTGTGAGATATAATATATCAAAGTTTATCATGGTATTTTGTTTCTATTGTAAATTTAAAATAGGTTGGCTACAGGTACATACACATTTTATGATAACATTAATGTTCTTATAGTTCTTCATAATAAGTATCAGAAAATGTAATTAACCCCGTGTGCGTCAACCGCATCTCAAAGCGCTCAAAAGGCCACTTTTATCAATTAAGCCCTTAATTTGTCCAGAGTTTTCGGGCAAATGGAAATCTTTGTTCGGTGAATGTCCATTTGCTGGCCAAGAGAAGACTGAGGTTTTTTGTAAGCTTATATCTGGAATTTAGGAAAATATTTTTACGGGTTTTTTTTGCGGGTTTGACGATTAAAGAATGAATAGTCAAGAAAATCTAATCTCCATTTGCAGGCCACGAGAAGACTATTTTCGAAGAGTTATCACTGGACTGACTGGCAGTCATTTCAGTGGCAACGTTTCAAAAATAGCTTTCTCTTAGCCAGCAAAAAGACAGTCCTCAAGACAACTGCAAAGGAAGTATTGGCCGGTTTTACCATTATAACACACACAACTTGATTAAGAGCTGTTAAGGTAACTGTGAAATGAAACGTTAGCTACATATATGCGAATTAAAGGTGCGTATTCACAGCAGCACGTTTGGAAATAAAATTGTTGAAATCCTATACTGTTAAGGGCTTAAATTGTGTGACTGGATGTAATGAAACGAAATAAATTTTAACAGACGATTATTTCATTTCATGTAAATTAATATAATTTATTAAGTTGTGAAATCATTTAGAGACACGAGTCCCAAATTCAACTTCACAACGAGAGAAAATGTCTAGAATGAAATCATAATAGGTTAAGATGTATTTCGTTTCGTTACATATAGGCACACAATTTAAGCCTCTAAAGGTATACAATTCAAACAATTTCGTTTCAGCTGTGATTATACACCTTTAACTGGAATCGAACTAGTTCCATTGACGCAGCAACTGAAGCTGTAACTGAGATACTACAATGTAACTGTATCTAAAACTAGTTGCATTCAAATATAACTAACCCCAGGTCTGCTTAACTCCATCTTGTGTCAACAGCGTCTCAAAGCGCTCACAATTCTATTTATATCAAATAACCCTTTAATGGTCAAGATTTTTCAAGAAAATACAAATTTTTAACAAAAAAATTTACAAAAAATAACTTCTGTTGTCGTGCAAATAGACATTACTCAATATAACTACAGGTGCTGTTTTTGACCGGCGTGGCCATGAAAATGGCCAAGAAAATCCGGTTTTTCTTAGCTATTGTTTATTTGCCGGCCGAGAGAAGACTCTTTTTGAAAATGTACCACTGGAGTGATTGGCTCAGTTACCGAGCCAGTCATTGCAGTGATAAAATTTCAAAAATCATATTATCTTGACTAAAAATGGGCATTCTTCAAGACCATTACATAGTCCGTTTTTTGGCGGGCTTGTCAATTACAGAGTTAAGTTAACACAATAAGGGTTAACAGAATATTTAGCAAATTGTACACGAGCTTTTTGAATATGACCTTTCGGGTTCTCAGTGTTACACCGATTGTGAATCGGCACGTACTTTCCAGAGATATGTTTTTGCATGGCTCGCTTGCTGGCTGTAAACATCGGCCTGGCGTTTGCGTTCTCGTCCCAGCATCGCTTCATCAGCTCCAACACTCCTGCATTCATATTTGGATCCTGAGAGCAGGCTGGCCGATAAGGAGGAGATTCCGTGCTCGTCACCCGATCAATGACATCTAAGAATGAAAAATAAACGGGTTATGAACAGATGGGTTAACGTCGAAATGATCTACATGTAAAGCCAATGATATTAATATAGTTCGGCAATCCAATTCGGTCTCAAAATAGTTCATTAGGCGAAGACCAGCGTGCGTATTGTCGGTAGTTGTGTCTGTCTGTCTGTCACTCTGTCTATCTGCCGGTGTGTTTGCCTGTTGATCCTCAGTATATCTCTGACATCCAAGAAGGTAGAATCACCACATTTGGTATATTCATTCATGTTATAGGTGGCTAAATGAAATTTGAGTTTTAGATAAAGAGGTGAAATATCTATGTCACGGGGTCACAAAGTGCATGGCGGAATACATATTTTGGTAATAACCCTGGCAGAACACACGTGTCATGC